>SDAX010000002.1:8894-35276 GCA_004193615.1 Conus consors
CTACACACACACACACACACACACACACACACACACACATACACACACACACACATGCGCACGTACAGAGCTCTGACCCCCTTTCCTTTTTTTTTTATTATTTACCAAAATGAATATGATATAACACATTAAAACTATACTGACTAAATGTCTTTTAGACCATATGGTATGTTTATGGTAAAATTTTCCACATGGCCGGACATTAACCATATGGCCTGTAACATATTCTACTAATATATTGTTTTTTGGTGGAAAAAAAAGGATCTTGCGCGGAATGACACACGGGTGGACATTTTAATCAATGCGAAAAAAGCTTTTCTTGGCCAGTTTCTGTGAAAGTAAATATGCTGCTTAACACGTCTTCTGTGAACCGACGACTACGCTTGACTGGAACAGCCATCTGAAAATAATCCGTAATTCTCTGAATATTAAGACGTTCTCGTAGATAGTCACTTTGACATTCTTTAATTTTCCGCTCACATTCCTGCTTGAGTTTTGATAATGCTTGTTTGTTACACTTTGTATAGCACAAACCGAAATACGAACAATAAGCGTTTAATAAATAAGTAATATAATAGGGAATATCCACCCAATGAGAATAAGCCCGCCCAACATATTTTGGACATTGCACCCGGGAGGAAATAGTCGTGGAGGATGTGGTCATCTTGTTAGGCTGTTCATAACAAACGACCATTTGAATGTAGTCACCAACCCGTCCAGCATCCTTGTCGCGACAGTCGCGCAAACGACGGGTCAAGTGAACGTGGGGTGACGCGATGGTATAATCATCAACGTTTCTCCGCAAGGCCACTGAATGAACAAAATTTTCTGCAGTAATAAAATCACACGTTCCATTGTCTTCCCTCAAAATATTAACGCATTGTAAACACATACGCTCAGCTGCAGTGATGTCTTTATCAATGAGAACGACTTTCAACAAATGGGAAAATAACTTTCTTATAAACAATGGTGTATTTCGCTTCACCATTTTGATTCCTTTCATTTCAAGAGTTTGATCAATAACGCCAGCATAGTTCTTAGCTTTGTACAGAAACAAACTAGAAAACAGTTTTTCGAATTCCAGTTGAACTGGCTTTACAAAAAGACAGGTGGTTACTTCTTTGGCGATGATTTTTGCAAAACTTCTGGCTTGTTCATCGGAAAGGGTTTTCATCAAAAGGAACACGCTGTCTGTGTCACCATACAAGACACTGACGTCACAAAGGTAGCCTTTTTCAATGGTGTACGTCTTTTTAACAAATTTTACAGTTTGGGCCAACATTTCACGGGCAATAGAGGTGATTGTTGAAGCCACCGGGAGGCAAGGTATAATGCCATTTTTTTCTACACCACACTGTCCATAGAATGAATTGTTGATAAGTTTCAAAGCTAGTTGAGAACAGTGGAGTGACTTGCGCATCATCTGCGAAATTCCAGGTTTGTTCATTTCCCGTTTTACTAGTGCTCTTTTCTCCAGATTTTTTTCAATAATCGTTGCTAAAAGAGATTGTCTATGTTTCTTAGTGACGAAATAAACATTGGTTTCTTTATTAAAAAAATAATCTTCTCCCATTTTCCAATGTGACTCAGGAGGACCTGTCATGAGAGTAGTGTAACATAAATTATTTGCCACAATGATTGAAGGGTACAATGAACAAAAATCTAAAACAGTCACAGGATCTTGAAAATAACCCACAGTTGGTGGAATTACAGTAGCCCCTTTGTATGTTTTATCTGCTTTCCCAGGAACTATTCTTCCCTGTACAGTTAATTCTTTATCAACGTTGTGAGGTATAATATAGCTTAATCGTTCTTTAGTAATGTGCGCACAGATAGAAGAAAAACATTTTTGTTGCTGACCTTTTGTCAATAGAAAATTTCTTTCTATATACACTGTTCTAGACATTTCATTGACAAATTCAAGTCCACCAAGCACGCGTAAAAGCTTCAAAGTCAGTACCGAATCATGAAGACAATATCTGGCACAGCGGGCTAACTCATGCGGGTTGCCATTCAGGAAAATGTGAGGAATGTCTTTGTAAGATATGTCATCTAATTTACGTTCTCCCAAAAAATTTTCCGCAACAAAATTGAGAGAAAAGCTATCCAGTTTATGGTTTTGCATTTTCACAATTTCCATGGTGTCCATCACCAACCGCCCAGGACACGTAATAACAAGTGACACCCGTTTTCCTTTCTGGGCAGTAAACGTATTATTTACCCGAATTGTAACAGGATCGATAGTTGACCGGGAAAAGGCTCGGTCAAAGACGCTGGATAACCCTAACATCTCGCATCTTATTTTCACGTAAGGAAAGTCAAAATTATCAGAGTTATAACCAGTAATACAGTCTGGATCTTTCTCTTCCACATACTGACAAAAAGCCTTCAGCATTTCCGTTTCATTTTTGTACGACAAAATACAACATTCCGGAATACTTTCAGTTTGTTTGTAACAAAACACTACACGTTCTTCATCATCATCGTTGTTATCTTGGTACTTTCCAAAACAACAAGATATTTGTATGACTGGATGAAATGCGGGTTGAGGCATGTGACTGTAACGTGTCACGTTGGCACATTCAATATCAAAGACGAAACATGTGTCTTTTAGTAACGATGGTAGTAATGACTCTACGAGAGTGATGTTCCGTGCTGATACTAAATATTCTCTTGTACATTTCGTTTGTCTGTCATGTGAAACATCATGTACGTGCGTGCAGCAAATTTTTGAATAAGCGCACAACTGAAAGTGAATCATGAATTTTTCAAGGTAAGTTTGCTTTGTGTCATATAGTTGCCAAGATAAATGTGGGTCGAGATTGGTCAGAACAGATACAGTTGCATCTATCACTTTGTTTCTGTCAAGAGGATTCTTTAAATTTATCTTCAATACGTTTTTACCAACAGACTGATAGTAATACAAACTCTGCCTTTTTTCCACCGTCATTCCTTGAATAGGATCAAACGACCGTGGATGCTTTTTCAAGAATTCTACATTTATCACTTTTGTTAGAGAGGGAATTTCTATCCTGAGTGACCCAGGATCGATATAAAAATAATCAGAAAAATCCTGTACTATTAGACAAGCGCTGCTAGATTCATTGGTAGTGAGTTTACAAAAAACCAGAATGCCCTTTTTTCCATGGAAAAAGGTATGAGTAATAAATTCCATGGCAGAAAGAAGATGGCTAGATAGATATTTCCGTAAACGAGTTGCGAATGAAATCTGGAGGGCTTATAAGGCCTGTGGTACTATAAAGAGCAAAGAACGGTTTGAAAGTAAACTTACATCACAAAAAATAAGGCTTTGTCTTCATAAGCTTTCTCCTCTCTTGACAAATAAAGATTTCAAAACAAAGGAAAGATTCACCAAAAACGTTTTTGATCGACTCCTCAATTTACGATTTAAATGGCTCGCGGCAGCTGATAAACAACGAGGGTTAAAGCTCCATCGGGTGTGGCAAGCCAAGTTTTTGAAATGTCTAACGTGGCAGGATCTCCTGAATACTCTGCCAAACGAAGCTTGTAGAAAGGTTTTTAGAAAAGCGTTTAAAAAAGACCTTATAAATAACTATAATACTTCCGTCAAAATAGCATCGGAAGTTAACTGCGGAGGCCGTATTCCTGATATTGTTGGTACAATCTGCATGTCGCATCAACCGTGGTTCATTATCGAAATAAAAACCTCGTGTTATTATCCGTTAAGTGATCTTTCAAAGAAAGCTTACGAACTGCAGGTCTTAGATTCTGTCAGTTGCTTGCAAGCTTCGAAAAATAATATTAGTAATAAGGTTAAAGCTTTCCTGTTTTTTATTTTCATAAACAAAAAGGAGAAAAACTATTTTGTGCACCAAGTGAAATAAAAATAAGATTCCGAAAAAAGAATGAGACCATTTTCGATACTCAAACTGAATAAAACATCAAGGAAACCTCCAGAAACTGCACTTCGTCAATCAATACGAAAGCTCAAACAGAGAGAAATGGAACTATCAAAACGCTTATTATCCATGGAATATGCCAAAAATGAAATTGTACATTTTTTGATCCCACTTACAAATGTCTTAGTGAATAAAAGCCTCGTGTCAAAGCATGCACGTGGTAATGAAAGAAACAAAACTCCCAAAGTGACGAAGCAAGACAGGGAGGAAGAAGAAAAGACATCAATCACTGAGAACCCACAGCTTGTTTCTGAAGTAAGCGGGGAAGAAGCGGGTGTTTTTGGTCCGACGCAGATAACGAAACAACAACTCGCCTCGTTTATTTTACCTTCAGTAACGATACTGGAAGAACATACAGAACTCAGTTCTCACACGATTTTATATGGTGGAGATACACAGAGACTTTTTGAACTGATTAGAAAGGATGGCATCAGGTTGGACATTGGGTTTTCCCGTAGTGAATTCATTCCCCTTCGACACAATGCTTCTATCCATCATGCGGCGGATACAATACCAACCCCCAAATTTGCGAGTTACTTGCTCGATAAAATTCGATCAATTTCCGACTTGACTAATCCTATGACTTTGACACGATATGGCGATTTTTATTATGTGCTAACCTTAATCACTGCCTGGACTTCCTCTTCTATTTTAAGTGTGGATGATACCAACTATGAAGAAATCATTCAGTCATTACTTCCACGCGCTTTGGAGGAGTTTATAACGATTCATTTTTCATTTAAAAACGCCAAAAAGAAGATGAACGTAACATTCACCCCCGAATTAAACGAACAAGACAGCATACAGCAAACATCATCGTTTGAAGCGCCCTTTCAACAAAACGATTTTCGGAGGTATGCACCACCTCATTTAATTCAAGAAGATCTGAACGTAAATTATCCAAAAACGTTTTATTCGAAAACGTGGCCAGTTGAAAGAATTCTCGCAACTTTGAGCACTGAACACATCCATCAACGAAATACAGCCTATATCTACCTCCTTTCATATTCTCAAATACAAAGATACGTTCTAGTTGGTTTAGCAGTTATGTCAGTTGTTTACTGCATTACAGGCAAAAAAGATTTTGAGGAAAAAGTGATTCCTTACTTACTAACACTGAATCGAAATTCCGCTTTTGAAACTTTAACTACTTCAGAACTTTTTCCAGGTGTCTACACTGCGTTTATTTTGTCAAGACCAACATTTAAAAATGAAGCTCTCTTGGGTGTACATTTCCAAAGGGAAATCTTGTACAGACAGCCCCGATTGTTAAATCCATTCTTAAAGTATTTCCGGGCTTGCTTAGAAGCGGACAAACTTAAAAAAAAAAACCCACAGCACCATACTTTACAATTAAGAATAGATTCAGTCACCGAAAAAAGAGATATTCTTGTCCAAAATATTGAAATATTTCTGAACGAACTATTCAGTACCGCAACATCAAGTGATAATTTTGTATCGCTGCTCTTTATGAGTGCTTACGATTACAAAATTACCTATTCTCGCCTAAAACAAACACAGTATGTAGACTATTTAAAACAAGGCTTCCTATTCAAACGACACTCAGAAGCGATAGACCCGAAACAAACGGGAATTCTTCAAGCAATTTACAGTGAAAAATATAAAAGCAACAAAGAGGGATGATCATGCAGTCCTGTTCGCTGTATAAAAAAGAATGTAACATAAATAACTTTACGGAAGCATTCGATTTAGATCCTGTTTTCTTTTGTACAAGTCATGTAAGAATACATGTGTGCAAAAACGAAACTTCATGCATCAAGGAAATCAAGGATGAGTCTGAACTATGTACTATCAGTGGAATACCTTCTCCTCAAAGAGCTACAGACATTCATTACGCTGTTATAAAACCGGATGGTAATTGGGAGATGAAAAACAGTGATGATACTCACTTTACTAACTTTAATTTGCTTCAAAAATGTCTGAACAAATGCGGATGTCACTTTTCCGCTCTGTGCCTGCAACGTCTGTATGCGTTTCTTTACCACATTCAAACTGAAGAGAAAAACGTATCTTTTGCAGATATAACCGAAATGGCGGTTTATATTATAAGCCATAAATTAGAAACCATACCTGTAACTAAACCTTACTACGTAAGAAAAAAGAAAAAGATTCAACATCTTAAACGGCAGATTGAGAAAAGATTGTTTGTGGAAATAAAAAAAGGTTTGAAACTGTCACAAGTCCTGGACAATGTTCAATGAATTTGAAGAATTCTTTCCATTGTATTAAGTAAATGTTCTATTTCACTACAGCCCAAAGAAGTTTCGTCATCGTCTTGTAATCCAGAATATGTATTATTTATGTCTTTTTTTTCACGAATAATTTCGGATGAAGGCACACTTACCACACACTCTTCAGGACCAGGAAATCGATTATTACTCCTATGCTCGTATTTTGGGGGGTTGTCCTCGTACGAATGTCCTGTACACTCTGGATTTGTGACATAATTAAAACTGGTTTTAGTTACTGACGCTTCCCTGTCTGTGTTGGGTGTATCTTTTGTCTTTTCTTCGACTTCTACTTCTTCCTCAGTTTCTCTTTCTCCTGTGTCTTCTTCTTCTTCTTCTTCTTCTTCTGCTGTTGCTTCCTCTTCTTCATCATCTCTTCCTCCACCTTCCTCAGCTTCACCTTTAACTTCTTTCTCTCCGTTTTCCTTGTCTACCCCACCATAACTTCCTTCTCCCGCAACTGTTTTCTCTGTCCATTCCCTTTCGGTTCCGCTTTCGTTATTTATCACCTGATCTGTTTCTTCCTCTGCTTCTCCTTCAGTATCATTGTTTTGTTTATGAAATACACTATCGGCAGAACTCCCACTCATGATATCATCATTTTCGTGGAAACAGGTCCGAATGATAGACTTATTTAATGGATAATATTTGTCACGATTTGTGGTTAACAAATACTTACTTGTTATTGATTTCAGCTGAGAAGTATTTATAACCCTTTTCTGAAAAGGGAATTCATCCCGATTCAACACCTCTTTAACTGTATAGCAACCTACTATGGCCACGGAATTATTAGTTCCGACTGTCACGTCTATTAAAAAGGGTCTAAGCGAATATCGCAGGTGAGACTGAACATTGTTTGGAAGTAACATCCAGTGAAGGTCTCTGTCAAATGTCCAGAAACAGCTGATAATACGAGGTATAACAGTTTCGGCAAACTTCGACAACAATGAACCTCCTGTTTCTTCTTTGATGATAGAGGGGATAATTTTGTCAAATTCATCGACCTTATATAAAATTTTCCACGAACATTGCGAAACCTTAGTACATATGACACATTTGATTTTGAAAATTCTGCAACATAATATTAAGTCAAACAAAGAAAATGGCGGTGCATTTTGTGGCTCAGAAATCCTATAGATATACCCACGCTCTGCTGCATTTGATGATAAATGTTTTCCTTCTGTTTCTTCCCTTTTTACGGTCCAAACGACTGGATATGCAGCATTCAAATGATCTATCAAAGCGCAATTCAAACTTCCAAATTTCTCCCATAGTTGTATCATATAGGGATAACAGAGTTTGTCCCTCAACCAGTACTGTACTTTAAATAATGTATAAGAGTTTAAAGATTTGCTTTTTGTCACTTCGGTATAAGTGAATGTCCGATGGTGATTTAACGATTCTAAAGAAGTTAGAATAAAGGAAAGGTCTTTTTCAAACGCTGTTTCGATTAGATTGGTTAATTTGATCCAGTTTGACCAAAAAAAAGTACTTGAGTTCAAATTTGCGTGTGTAATTTTAGTATACAGATTGTCATTAAGAAAAAAATACTGATCTGTTTCCAGGAGAGGTTGGAATTCATTCTGTTTTATTTTCAGAGCTGTACTCACACTTTGTACATATGACGATGATGTCAGCTGTGATGTTGTCTGCTCGGATAAAAGAGAGAGAGAGATTTCAATGATCTGCAGAAATTGTTGGTCTGCTATTTCAATGACTTCTTCGTTTAAATCACACGAAGGAGATTCATATCGGTCACACCATGTGTTTAAACATAGGACTATGTTTAGAATTTGTTCGCTGAATGGAAGTTTATGTTCAAACAAGTCAGGATGACTTTTCATCCATTGCAAATCCTGCAAAATTTTAGAAACATTGTCCCAAATATTGGAAAAGTAATTTTGCTTTAAGATAGCAGTGCATGTATTGATATCAGCTGGAAGGTGAGATAATGATTCGTGCCATATCCAAGCAAAAAATCTGAAGGGGCAAGGACAGTACTCTGAGGCAAGCAGCCTACGCTCACCGCTCGGAGTTAAAATATTTGCTTTTTCCGCATTTCTATGTCTTGGACAGTACTTCTTCGTAAAAAGCGTATCAGCTTTAATTGGTAAAAATAAGACTTTAATATCTTTTTTAGCACCTTGGAAACTGTTACAATACTCATCTATTAATGGGTCCCAAAGACCTGGGGAAAAATTTTGAACGTAGTAACTTGTACAGAGTTGTTTAATGCTTTGTAACTGGCTGTTAACGCGTTTGTCCTCATCTAACAATAATGGACTCACGCTGTCCGTGTAATACACGTTACGACTATGATTGTATTCCGCAATAGCCGAGGTAACTATTTCGTAGATTGCTTGTATTTTCGTTTCCAATTCTTCGCTTAAAGGTAAGAGCTTTTTGCGGATGAAACGTTTGCAAATTGTGTTTGAATAATCGTATTTTGCCACCACCTCCTGAATGAAAAAATCCTCAAACTGCGAGGAAGGTGCTTTGAAATGTGTACCATCTAAGGGGAAAATAAGTTTGTCTATCTTTGATGCTAGAATGTTAATGGAGGTCTTTGAAGTATTTATCGATATTTTATCAGCGGATATTGACTTCATTATAAACTTGAGAGAATCTACGTTTGTCCAAAAATCAAATGTATAATCTTGTACATCTAGCCTGTCATTTTCTTGTAATATATTGTGTACAAGGCCCCACTTAAGTAAAAAGTAATCGACTAAAGAGGAGACAGTGCGAAAATAAGTTTCTTTGGGGTAACGGCATTCCAGTAAAGAAAGTGTAGTCTGCTTAAATGTGTTGAAACGTCGACATAGATTTTCAGCTTGTATTTTATCAGTTGTCCATCGACCATCACTCTGTTCCTGTAAAGGGTGGGGACTTTTCATCAAAGCAAACAACTCTGAAGAAAGTGTTTCTACATCTTCAAAAAAGCTGTCCACTTCAGCTTTTCTCTGTTTTGCCTTTTCCAGAAGATCAATAAAGTTCAAAGTTTTGTCTAAATTGATGAAATGTTCGGCAAGCTTACCTAACAGTTTTAAAGCAAAACTGGTCACATATTTGTCGATTTCTACTGATTTTGTAGTGCTTTGTTTAAGAAACCATGAGTTCAGCACTCCTATTACTTCTGTTAGTGATATGTCGTAGGACGAAAACGGAATTTCATCTACTTTTTTCTGAAGTTCTGCAAGCAAGGAAAAAAATGTACTGGACTTCTCTGATTGTGTATCATTCTCACGAATGCATAGATTCAAGGTTTGAACAACCGTATCCATATATTTTTTCTGCTTTGCCTCGGATCTTGAAATGTTGCATTGCTCAATAGTATTTACGCACCATTCTTGCATCCTTTGGAGATTCGTTTGGAGATCTTCGAATTGTTTTACAATGTTTTTTTCATTTTCTTGTAAGATCTTCTGATATTCTTTTCGTGTATGGGGTGCGATTTTATTTTCGCTACTGGTTAGTAGCCTCCAAAGCTGTTGAAAAGAGCGTTCTGTGCACGAACGATATTTGTCGCGGAGTTGTGGTTGGAGAGAAAGAGGAAGACAGTCTAAACGTTTTTCTAAAGCACTTTCCATGTGGTCTGATACCTGCGCATTAACATTGTTTTGAAATTCGTTCATTTTATGTAAAGTGTTTTCCCGTATGTCAGAAAATTCGGTGTGTATACCTCTTAAAATTGCGTCAAACTTTTCCACAAAGCATTCCGTCATCGATGCTTCCTGACGTTGGTCTATAAACTCTATAATGGCCGTGTCTAGACTGCAAACATTTCGTGGTCTGTCCAACGTAAATAATCGTTCTTCAACAGTTATTATTTCCAAATGATCATTTTGAGAATTTAAAATGTCGATAATCTTCTCTAAAAATATTAACAACCTTTCATATTCCAACAACCAAATTACTTTGTCTGTACAAAGAAAATTTAAACTTGAAAAAAAGAGAGAAATTTCATTAAATTTTGATTTGTATTTAGAATGGATATTAGCTGCAGTCTCGTGCACCTGCTGCAGTTTCGTGGCTATCATTTTTTGTGATTTTGAACAACCTTTTAACTGAGCACTTAGGACTTTTAAATCTGTTTGTAGGCGTACAAGGGGCCAGTCTTGCTTTAGTATATTATTTGAAAATGTTTCCATAAACTCTCTCACTTTTTGTTTATTTTTTCTGTTGTGGGGCAATAATGTTTGATTCGTTATGAAAGCCTTATACTGCCTACTTTCTGTTATTGTTGTAAAATCACTTTTACCACTATTATACGTTTCTGTAAGCCACTTCCCAGCTTGAATCAAGTCATCCACTCTAGTTTGTTCCTCTTTATCCCGAAGCTCATCTAAATAACGTCGTTCTTCGTTCGAAATAAAAGCATCTGATAAGTAGGGCTCTTCAGTCTTTTTTGTTATATTTGTTAATAACTTATTTATATCATTCCTTGTTACGTCTTTGACAGAATCAGAGAGCAAAAGATTGACCTGTTTCCAAGTTTTATTTAACTGTTCTGTAATGGTTTTAGACAGCTCCAAAGCTTCTTTAAATTTTTTACTAGAACATAAACGCTTACAATTTGTAATTTGCATTGACATAAGATCAAACTCTCGTTCATGGTCTAAAAGTTTTCCCCTTACTCTTTCATCCGCTTTCATATTTGCTACTTCTATTCTACGTTTCTCTCGTTGCTCTTGAACGAAGTTAAAGATTTGTTCAGTTTCCGTTTTAAAACGACCCTGCAACAGTGCCACTGGTGGGGCTTGATACAGCTGTTTAATGTACTCATATGCAGTAAGCGAGTGATGGTAAGCTTCTTGGTTTAAAAATTGCAATGCCCGGGCGTCAATGGAACTAAATCTAAGTAAACCCATTTTGTTTAACTCTTCATGGAGGCCAGTTGCATCTTCTTCAAACAAACTTACTTCTAAGGATTTGAGAGCAGTCAAGGTAAATGATAAGAGATTTGAAACGTAATCAAAGCACTTTACAAAAAGTTGGGCCTTCAAGTCCTGACAATCCCTCCAAACATACTGCAAATACACCGAATGGGTCTCCTGAAAGATAATTAATTTTCTAACCCCATCCTTGTAGCGATTCTCTGCTTTCTTGTCAACTGTAGCAGTATGAGTCAATGTAAGAAACTCTTCCAAGGTTTCGATTATTTCTTTAAACTCCTTTTTCATAGAATTAATGTGTTTTTCTTGACTTTTTTTACAAGACTGATGGATAGTAGTAATTGTATCAATGGTCTGTTTTTTAATTGTTTCTATTTTTTTCACTCTATCATCTACAGTTTTTTCAATTTGTCGTAAATATTTTTCTGCTGAAGGGCTGATTATATCGGATGTACGAGTCTCTTTCGTTTTGTACCACAACCTTATTTTCTTATCAAATACGGAACAGTGGTTCTCAACAGTCGAATTAAAGGAGTGATACAGTTCTTCTATTTCGCTTGTTGATGCATGTTTGGGTATTTGGGATATCTTTTCCTTCCACAGTGTTTGTGTAGTACTAAGATTTTTCGAAAGATTCGTCACTAGTGTTTCTATTTCTTGGACCATACCAGTCATATGGGAGATTGTATTTTGTTCTTTAATGTGAGCTTCACGCAGCGTCTCTATGCGCGTGACTGATAGGTCTGTATTTTGATTCTGCACAACCATTTCATTTAAAAAATCACGTATTTCACTTTCGTTCCTGGTTTCACCGAGCAACCTTTCCGATTGTTCGTAACAATTGCGTAAGGAATCATTTATTGAATGACTCAAAGGCAGAGCTTCCTCGAAAGAATATTCAGAAATGTATCGTTCAAGGAGTGTTATTTTTTGACGTACACTACTATCATAGATTCTTTTTATATTTTGTAGACGATCGTGAGTGTGAATATCTCTTTCTATCAACTGCTTTTCTGTATTGCAATTTATATACTGCACTTGAACTAATTCTATGACCGACTGCATCCGAGCAGCGATATTGCTCATATCACGATCTTTGCCAAAGACTGACCATATACTTTTAACCAAAACATCAGTATCTTCTATTGTGGGAATTTCCGTTAAAAGCGAATAGATCCACTCCAAACATTTGCCCCAGTCCAAATTTATTTTTTTCATAAGCTGTACATCATCTGGTTCAAACCGAAAAATACCAGCATCTTTTAATGCCAAGGTTAACGTGCCCTTACTTTCAAAAGCGGAAAGTGGGATGTTGTGGTGTAAAGAGGTCAATACTTCATTCAACAAATCATAAAAATAGGAGTTTGTTGTACTTGTGATCTGCAGGTACAGATTTCGTTCAAAATGGAGCAAGAACTGATTTTGTGGCATTGTAAGGCTGTAAAAGAAATGGTTGCATTTCACAAGTTGTTTTTTAAAGGCATCAGTTGTGCCTTTTCCCTTTTTTTCCAATGCTGTTGTTCGTGAATATGTAAAGAAATATTGTACTTCCCCCCCGATATCTTGGAAACGTGTCTTTAATTCAGTTGTCACCTTTTCCCGTTTTTTTTTAAAAATATGCTGCATGTTTTTTATGGAATCATTCAGTTTGTTTACACGTTCGGAAACCATTTCATTCATGTGGCTCACATAATCTATTTTCTTTTGACAGACTGATGCTGGATTGGTATTTACCAACGAAAAGCGATCCCGATTTTCGATTTCAAAATCACGCCAGTTTTGTAATGTTGTTTGATAATTACACATTGTCATCACATCCGTAAGTTCGCCTACAAACCGAGTCCACTCTAAGCTGTTCGTGTTAATTGTATAAACATTCGCATTTTGAAGAGACTTTGTCCATGTATTTTCCAGTCTGTCTAACTCAGTCATTAAACTGCTAACTTCTCTAGTAAGACGTGATGAAAATATTTCCAGCTGGTTATAAAAATTTTCATAATCCCTTTGTTTCTTGAGATTTTCCTGCATCAGATTTACATATATGATATAGACCGATTCCATCGAAAGTGGTAAGGGAGGTGATACATTTAACGGTGTAGTTAATTCTTCAAGTATCGACTGCGGGCTTAAAGTTTTAAAAACTTGGTCAATATGCTTTGACGGATACAAAAACTCAAATAATACAGCAAAATAAGTGTCCAGTTTCTCTACGAAGTTGTCATATGAGATAGTAAATATTTTTGTGTCTTCAGATACATTGATCTTGTTTAATTGCTGGCAAAATTGTTTTAAAGTATTATCTTCAACTCGTTCTATCAATGCTTTTTTGTCCTCATCTCTGAGATCTTGGATGCTGTTCTTAATTGTTTCTACGATTGTCATCAGGTTTGACTCAGATTTCATTAAACTCGTTATTTCATGAAGAACCTTGTCACTCTTTTCTTCACAGACCTTTACTAGTTTATGTCTGAACTCTACCATCACTTCAGTATTTAAAATATTAAGCGTGTTTTTCAAATTGCGTCTTTGTTTTGCTATTTGGTTTTTCTCCTTTGTGTGAACATCCTTAAATATAAATCCCTTAAAATAGTTTCCTAAGACGGTATCATAAGTTAAGAACATAGACTCTGTTTCAGACGAAAAGTCTGATAATAGTTTAGATATCCTGGTCTGAAATTGTGCTAATATGGAATCAAACGTGTGGATATTAACAAGAGAACAGATCTCATTCCGTTTTGCTGCTATATTTTTTTGATGAGTTTGTAACTTTTCTGCCTGTGACTTTAACATCGAGTTAATATTAGGATATATTTCCCTCTCTAGCGCAATGCATCGGACCTTATCAATTTGTTCTTTAGATGGTTTACAATCTGTGGTCCAGTTATCTACCTCGAGAATCAAACCTAGCCTTTTTTCCCAGGTGCATGATCTGTATGTCAGTATCACATTATATATTTTGTATTGATTAATTGTTCGACAAAATGAAGGTAATGGTGACTCACCAAACAAAAGCTCATCTAAATCAAACTTCTCTGGTTCTTCTGCTACATTAGATACCACTTCGCGCGATTTTCCTATAATTGAGTCTATTTTATCATTCAAATCCTTTGTATTAGTTTGTGTCGTTAATGAGTATGTCGTGCAATTCTTAAATGACACAGAAGGGGTAGAATGTATTACTACTTGTTGAAGTAAATTTTCTAGCACAGGGCATTTACGTGCGTCTACTTTCAGTAAGTTTAAGACCACAGACAAGCGCTGTAAAACGTTTTTAAAATTGGCCTGGATGACAAAATAATCACGAAAAAGGGAACAATATTCGGACATCCTTTCTTCTAGTTTTCTAATCACAGGAAATAAATGGCCCTGTTGAAGGTGAATCTTTTCCATGTGTTTTAGGCAAACTACGCCAGTAAGAAAGGTTTCGGGATATTCAGAGTAGCGTTCAAACCACATCATAGCTTGTCTAAAGTACGAAAAGAATTTTTTTAATCTTTGCACATTTATTCCAAAAGATGATATTACAGTTTCCTCTTTTTTGGGTAACTGAATATTGAAGCGGATGTACAGCTGACGAATACATCTTGCCATTTTCCGCAAAACTAGACACAGTTTTATTTCATCTTGTTCTTCATCCGAATCTTGATCTAGTATAAAATCAAAATGTTTCACACTAAACGCTACCTTAAACATTGAAAAAAAAAGTGAAAACGAATACTCAACTGCTAAGAACTGTCGAATCTCCTTCACGATTTCGGAATCTATAAACGCATTATTAATCAACAAATACTCAAGAGTGTAGCGCTTTGGAGCCAAATAACCAGAACACAGATCAACAATTGAATGAAAGTGTTTTGTATTTGCTTCAAGATTTTCAATAGGAAGATCATCAAATCTGAGTGCTTCCTCAATGTCACTAAACTTCAAACGTCTTTTCTGTTTTGAGATAGTTGAAAAGGAGTCGCCTTCTTCTTGAGTATTTGGGACAACATTCAATTTTCTTTTTGCCATAATGTTACAGCAAGAGCTGGTGTCCTTTATCCAAGAGAGTAAATTGCCAATTTCTTACCCTTTTCTGGGAATTCAGCGACAGATGTTAAAAGACGGAATATTGTATTCATCTGAGGATGGGCGCATTAACAAACAATACTTAATAAACAGACCATACCCAACGGAAGATACAGCGGGAAATTTCCGATGCGCGAATGAACTTCGCCGTTTGGTCGAACATCTACCTGTAAGCAATTCTTTAACATGGTCAGGTAGTATTAATCAAACGAGCAATCCTCTAGACCACAGTGAAACGCAGCTAATGAGCAACCCTTTGTTTTTTCCACACCAAATAAACGAGATGATATTGACTTTGTTTCTACGAAGAGAACGCATAACTTACGAAAAAAAATTTTCGGAAAACCCCACGCGAAATAAATACCGAGCTCTGAGTTACTTTATGAAAGACTATTATGAGGAATATGCTAATCAGCCACTCACCTGCCAAATTTACACAGAAGCTATTCCTCTCATGTATTTCTTTGGTTTAGATAAGTCACTCAAATCGTTGAAGTTGGCACTGTACAACACTGATGAGTCACAACAAAGAATTCATTCAGACTATGACTCCTATATCTTACAAAGAGAAGAAGCATTTCCAGACCCTGTTAGATCATTTGTGCAAAATTTTAACATAGTGGGAGTTTGCTTGACAGAATCCACTCCATCAGCTTTATTTTCAACTGTGATATGTACTTATAGGGGTAACCCTTTAAATGCTGCGCAAGATTATTATCTTTTCCATAAATATCCTGAAAAAGGTGTTTCAATCCCTCGAGCCACATTTATTGACCTTGATGAACTAGAAAACACTCAACTGAATTTGAATCAGCGTTGTTTAGCATATAAGCTGTACTTATTTGTTGGACTCAATTCTGATGACTACTTAAAAGACAATTCGATTATTCTCAAAATAATTAAAAGTAGACGAAGCCGTTCACAGGATGTGTTATTTTCGAGCATGTCTCATCTGCTTGTGTCACATTCAAACGATTTTCTAGAAACTTATTTGAGCGGGTGTTATTTTGAATCAGATGATGGTCATAATATTCAAATTCCTCCTCTGTTAGGTGCGGTACAAAAAATCGGCCACACTTGTTTAATATCTGAAAGTGATCAGGAATATTACACAAAAGAAAATAGTATCATAATACCCCGCTTGTATATAGACATTACTGAAGGTTGGTGTACTCGATAAAGAAGAGTAGCTGAATAATTTTAAAAAAAGATATGTTTGCTAAATTCGAAAAACGAGCAAAAGAATTTGTCCCTCCACTTAAAAAAAGACCCCCCCAAAAAAAACAAAAAACTGATTTACAAATGACAAATGGTGATCTTATCACGTATCGCCATGTAATGAATTGTACAAATTCTTTTGCAAAAGAAGAAGTCAGAACACATGCAATTCTGGAATTGGGTCGAACAGATATTATGGAATGTCCTCTTTTTTATGAACCTGCCAAGAAATTCAAGGATCGTTATATTTTAAATAAAGTGGGACTTTTCAATCAACAAGAACAACCACCATGGAAAAAACAAGACTTTCTACTGGAGCTGTATGGAAAAGACGAATCCCATGTTGCCGAAGTACAGCATATAAATGCCTACCATGCAGCCATGAAAGACATTAACGTCCGCAGTATTATTCTGTGGTTAAAACTGGTAAAAGCATTTCTAAAGAACACATCCATGACACCGGAACCCTTTCAACTCGAAATATTCGCACATGCTGCATTCTTTATCGCTTCGATTAGGGCGTACAAACACGGGGAAATCTATGAGATCTTGAAGCGATGCTTTGACGTCGAAGATGAGCAATATTATAAAACCAAGTCATGCGTCTTCATGGTAATGCGACGACAAGGTAAAACCGAGTGGATAAAAATTATGTTTGCAGCTGCTTTGCTTACGCTACCAGAAATCAAATTAGCTTATTACGTACACCATGTCAGTCTTCTTGATATTGGGCTAAGCGAAATTGAAATAAAAATGAGGCATATGTGTAGCCTTTGTGATGAGGTAAATAATGCAATCAAATCCATATCATATTCGAAAGGTATAAGTAAACTCGTCGTCTCCTTCAAGACAGAAGTTACCACAGTTTCTACCTTGGAAGGTAGATCTACTTCTAATCCCGACGTAAGTTCGTTCATGGTATTTTCCAATCTCTTTCACTTTTATAATCAAAAGACGAATATTTAGCTTCTAATGCTAATAACACAAAAATCTTTTTTAACTGTTTCGTTTTATAAGTTAGTGCTGATGGTAGTTTATCAATATTAGGTAAGAAAGACGTATAAGCATGATTAACAAACTCGTTTTTATTCATCTTTAATAAATGCTGCATTCCACTCTTAATATCAATGTCATTTTGTTGCAGAGCGCGAGAGGAATGACCTTCCATTTGGGAGTTGTTGATGAAGCTGGATTTGCGGGAGAAGCGCTCCGAGTTATTCTTCCCGTTACTGCGGATGAAAAAAGCAAGGTGATTTGTACAACGTCTGTCAATTCTAAAGAAGAAAAATCCTGTTTACTCTACAATTTATCAAGAATAGAAAATTATCCTATTTATGCCGTTTCCTTAACATGTGATACACATTTGAATAAAATTGCTTCGACCAACCAAGCGACAGTATGCCCTTGCTATGTTCTGTCCGCTCCACCATCCAGAAGCGGCGACTCTTCTTTAAAAAAAACCATGAACTTGCTATTTGAAAATTCATACAATGAAGAACTATTAGGCGGAGGTACGCGTGCTAGAGGTCGAAAACGGGGAGATGTGAAGGCCAGTTTTGCTGCTGTGGAGTCTTTCGAATTTGACACCAGGTTAGACACACCGAGAATGGAATCCCAGGATGAATGTTTAGTTGCTTATATAGACACAGCGTTTTCAGACTCTGAATCAGCTTCCAAAGTGGGAATGTGTATTTTATCAACTTTCAACAATCGACTGGTGGTGATGGGTGTTGATGAATGTGGACATGAAACTTGTTCAACCGAAGCTATTGAACATATAGCCGGAGTTTTTGTTGAATTGTGTGTGAAAATACTCATCAATCATCAACGCTGTACATTTAAAAATCTTTACGTTGTAATTGAAAGAAACTATGCGGGAGTCTTTGTTTTTCCTTTGGGGCAGGCAATATCATTGCTTTTAAAACAAAGAGCACCAAAACTACAGGTGTATTTTTTGTACACTAAATTTCATACAGGACAACAAGAACGAGATAATTTCAAAATCGGTTATTATTTGGGATTTGAAAAGTTAGGCATCTTTCAGACAATAGCGTCTTTATTCAACGATGGTCTGATAGTTTGTTCTGCTGTACTGTTTAGCAACAATTTATCAAACCCTATTTACACTTTACTGCACCAGTTACAAAACTTCCAGTCCAAGAGTAATAACAACAATAATGATGTTGCACTCAGTTTTGTTATGGCTTCTCATTTTTTATTAAACATATACAATAGCTCATATACAGATGGTAGGAAATACAAATATCAACGTATTTGCTGAAACAAGGCTAATTAAGGGAGAACCAAGTCGTCATGAATTTCGTCTATGATAAAGAGTACAATGCATATTTTTCAAAAGCACGGAAGTCGTTGGTGTGGATTGACGGTGAAAAGTTGAGCATCTGGCTTAGTGAAGATGGGCTAGGAATCCTTTCATATTCCTACGTAGATAGTACTGGAAAAACTTTGGTGGATCTTTTCTATCACGTTGGATTTACACCCATCACGATCTCAGACAAAAAGCATAATAGGCCTCTGACTTTAGTTATTCATATAACGTCTTCAGCTGTTTTGATGAGTATCGTCAACAACTGCCCTTATCTGGACCATCCTGTTTGCGACGATGATATTTTTCTTAATGGTTTTCTACAACTTGTTCATTCTCCAAATAAATCTACCGTCACAATCAACCAGCACCCCGAACTGTTTATTAAGGTGTCAACGAAAGCCGGAAACGTTACTGTTCGCCGTTTCGTTCTCTCTCAGTTTGAATTACAAGCGCAAGATGTAGCCAAAAAGCCACGTCCACCACCATCTCTGCCAACTATCTCTGCTTTAAAAAAAGTAAGTTAAGATTGTATCTCTCTGTCAGCGTAAACTTACTTGACAAGATATGAAGCTTACCGAAGAGTCGCCTGAATATATTTGTACCCCAGGTAGCACAATCCTGCAATTATTACCAGTGTTAAACCTAAATCAATTAATTTTCCACAACATTTCTCCAACCATCGGCAGTATAGTCGTGTAATTGAGCTCTGAAAGAACCGCTGCAAAATCAGGTCTGTTATAACAGAAAAAAAATGGAAAAACGTGAATCCAAACGCACAAATACTCACAATAATCATAGTCAAATCTTCAGTAAATATGGTATTGTAATATATAAAAAAGAAACACAGCACAATATTGGCTAGTAAGATGACAAAATAAACTAAAGCCACGCCATACAAATGCGTGTCTTTTTTCGGTGGCCATTTTCGCAAGCGCACAAATACTAAAGCGTTAATTATGACTGTGCCTAAAATCGTAACAGATGAAACGATAAGAGATATGATTAAAAATGAACGACTTCTTTTCAGTACATTAATGGTACTAAAAACGAAATATACAAGGTGTAAAATAAAAACGATTGCAAGTGTTACCAAAAAAAAGTCAGACGACAGTTTTCCCTTCATTTCAGCACTATACTAGTTATGTGAGGACAAATTCTTTGATTGGGTTTCTTGTCTTCTTTTCATGACCAATTCCTGTAATCGCTCACGTTTATCAGGCAATCGTAGAATTTCAAGCGGATGTGAGGGGAGCCTATAAACCGCATGTTCATGTTCTTTCATAGACCGAAATGCTTTTCTTGAAGCTCGAGAAAATGACTCCATAAAAGACACTGGGAAAAAAAACTTGAAAGTTAATATATTTTGAAATATCAAAGAAGCATAATGAACATAATCGACCATCATTTTTTCATTTTCGTTAAAAAATGCAAGTCTGCTCGATAATTCTTCATCATACAATTCCAACCATCGAGTTGAACCTTGCGCCTCGACAATACACTTGGTTTGTGGACTCTTTTGTTGTAAAGTTTCCCCATAAATCAAACTGTCAATGTAACAGGAACTGATGGACATTTTTTGGCCATGCTTTAACCAAGATGTTATGAGAACCTTTTTGTTATTACCTTTAGAAAAACTGTACGCTTTGATAGGATACTCGTCCCATGACCACAACTCAAGAAATTCACTTTCATCAAAACCCAGTCGTTTGGCACATAAATCATACAACATTCTCTCCGAAAATCTTCTAACTACCATAGAAGCATTTCTTTCTGACCGTATGCCGCGTATTTCAATATGGTAGTGATTTGTGTCAGGATCTTGTCTGTGTCGATCCAGTAAAATAGTTTCATTCACCGTCTTAAAAATGCCGTCTGTAAATGACCCCTCGAATCGTAGAGGTATGTTGTCTATTGTCTGTGGTAGAAGAACCGTTTCCTGGGTTGTGTTTACATGCTGTAGGATAAAACCATCATATGCAACTAACACAACTTCGTACGGATAATTCTGTTCCAAAGAATGCAGAAAATTCAGCATAAACTGTCGAGCCTTTTTAGTCATTTTTTTAAACAGTAAAGGGCTTGTCCATTTTAAATACCCACATATGACTGTTAGTGTCTTCTTTATCGAATGCCTAACATCCACATTACTTTTGGGATTCGTACTTTTATCCAAAAAATGTTGTAGAATAAACACAAGCAGCGGTGACGTAACTGGTTCGAAGTTCATGGATGATGATGTCAATACCTTTAACAACATACGTGGTAAAAAGTTGGAGAAGTCATATTTACTCAGTCGAACGTTGCTGATTACTCGTTTTCTATACTTTACATGAAAATAACCCCCGTTGGTGATGTCAGAATATAAATCAGTTAGAGTGTCCTTAACTGTTCTCGTCTTTTCGGTATCTCCCACACCTTCATAGTCCGATTCCTGTAATGTAAAAAGCGATGAAATGTCGTAGGTAAATACACGTGCCAAGGCAGTGTGATAGTTCGTTGACCAAAATCCCAAGTATGTTGGAGTGTGGGTTAATTTCTCTTTTAGTTGTTGTTCAGAGGCACATAAGAGTTGAAGAGAATTAACGAATATTGGTTCCGATTCGAAGCATTTTTGAGAAACAAGTTTCATTTCTGGTCCCTTGTAAGACATTTGTGTCCAGTTCAGCATCTGCTTACACAAAGTATAAAGGGCGGATGGTCCAGTGTTATAATCAAACGTGTCAACTTTTCCATTCAAAATAATTATATCAACATCGGGCAATATAAATATCCGCTGCCCTTCTTCTTGGAGAAATTGCTCTACAATTGGGTTGCTACAAGGCCATGAGAACTGAGAAATACAACCTGACTGTATGCCCAGTGCAGAAAGTGGATTTCTTACCACAAGCAGTTGAGGTAACTTTTCCCTTAACAAATTCATTGCAATGTCTCCAATAGTATACTTTTCGTGCTCACTAATCAATCTAGCGTGGTTTAAAAGTTGATGTCCATTAGTGTCATCTATACAAGACAACTCTACATCAATATGGATCACATTTTGTGAAGCTGTGGGTGTAATGAACAGCGAAGTTTCGTCGTTTATAATAAACCGTTCTAACAACCCAGTGTTCTCTTCAACTTCCGCAGTTACACGTTGTCGAAATTTATTTGGAAACTGAAACTGCCACCTTTCTAAAATCAAACGAAATGCTAAACATTGCACCAACAGAACATCATGTCCATTCGTTGATGACCATATATATTCTCCAGAACCATTCAATAATACGTTTGTTTTAATGATAGATTGGAAAGGTGCTGGTACTTGTAAAATAAGGTGAAAAATAAGAAGAGAATTCGTTTGAACGCGTCGACAAAGAAAACAAACAAGGATCGTATTATTTTCCGTTATGACTTTTCCTATAAACCAGTGAATGAAATATACAGGAATAGATATCATAATGCTATTTCTCTAACAGTGCTCGTTTCTTTTTTTTTATGGAAATGTGTTCAGTCAGCAGTACCTCTTCTAGCGTTCTAGACTTTGACATAAGTACCTTTAAAGAAAGTCGATCGAGGGAGGGACATCCGACAATTCTTAATGTTGACAGTTTAGGAAGAGTAATCAGTGAAACGACATGTTTGATATATCGATTTTTGTAAAGGCTTATTGATACCAGAGATGGAAAGAGACAAATTTGCGCCTCAAATAGTTTTGCCAGACGTTCTGAAGTGGGCCCTAGTCTCATTCTAGTGATATTATCTGCGTATGGTAACAGCCATTTTCGATACGTCCACTCAGCTTCTTTGTTTACCCAGCAAAAGGGTTGTTCTAGTGCCAGTTTCAGTAACTGGTGCAGTCGATAATTATATACCACAGCTTGTGTTAAGGAAACTAGACTTTTAAAATCTAGCCAATGAACAATATGAGAGTAGACGATTTCATCCATATCAGTAATGCTGATTGTGAAGATACTGTCTTTAGCATTATTATCTGGTTGGCCCATTTCTACCAATAATTCGGTTGTGTCAATTGAAGCCATCGATTCCAGCCGAACACTATACATTTTAGGTTCCAATTTCTCATCAAAGTAACTGGGGGATTATTTCTGTATGCTTTTAATTGAAACCTTCCAAAGGTTCTGACACTTTTGGAGGGGTCTTTCAAACTGAGGCAAACGCGAAAGGGTAGAATCGAAAGCAAGCATACGAATCTAGGAACCTCTCGAGGAGGGAGTATTAGTTTGCCCACTTCATATAAAATCTCGAGTAACAAACGGACTTTCTTATCAATGAAAGTTCTATGTTCGAGTTCCTGTCTGCAAAATATATAGTTTTTGTCCAAGTTCACGATTGCCCCATGTTCAGCAATAACCTTTGTTATAACTCTTGGTACAAGGTTCACAATATCACCACACTCTGCGCCTGGTATGCAGATGGACAGACTTTTAAATAAGAATACCGAGAAAGGACTTTGTAGGTCTGGTTTTAATTCTAACCCACGAAACCGAATCATCCGATTGAAAACTGATGTGGTCCGATGAAAGCGTGAGAAAACAACGTCAGCGTTCTCTACTCCATGTAAAAAGGCCGTTGTGTTAATATTACTGATACTAAACGGCGAACAGGGGATAGTGGGAAGACCTTCTAAGTCGTTTTTGTAATCTATTAACTGTCGAACGATTAAGACAGAATCAATCTGAGTTCCTGTGTAATTTATGTTGTATACAACGTTTTGCGAACAGGGATGTCTCCTAAGAAAATTTGTCACCGTACATTTCGGATCTCGAAACCGCAGAATTGATTGGATAAATCGTTTTTTGTGATTGCCTCGGAAAGAAAACTTGTCAAATTTTGTTTTAAACTCGGCTACCTTATTAGAACAGATGGCAACACATCTCACACAGTTGATATTAACCGGAAAAGCTGAAAAAGACAGTGCATCTGGAAAAGCCTCATTTTTCTCACTTTCGTTGCCAGGCTGCTGAAATGGTTGTGGTTCAAAGTTCTCTTTGTTTGATGCTTCATTATTAAAGATATCTGAAAGCAAAACGGGTGCTTTCATGAAGGTTTCGATGTTGCTTTCTAGACAACACACTTTTATTTTGCGAAACAGTGTCTCCGGAAAAGTATTTTCTCTATGAAATGCTATAAGTCTGAATATGAATTTCCAACCAGCATTGCAAAACACAACGTGTACACAGCGTTTACTTTTTGCTTGAAATAGATTCAGACAACCTTTACACGTTACATCACCTTGGATTAATTGTTGAGTGCTAAATGAATAAGCCCTAGCTTTGCTCGATTTCAAATCGAGATTTTGATCGCGTTGTTTAATAGTAAACAAGGCATCTTTACCTCCCACTAAAGTGTCTTTTCCAGATGCATGCAAACTGTGGAGCAGTCCAACTATTTCACAGCGTGTCAAGAGTGGTGATACGAGTTCTTTGGACTCGCGGAGTGCCGAGATTAGGTTATTGGGAGAGCTTCGACTTAAGAAATAAGCATATTCTGCAAAAGTTGGTGATGACTGCCATAAAAACGACTCACATTCTTGAAACAAAACAATTGCTTCCTTAACCGCAACTTTTGTGAAATCAGAGAAACAACACCCACTAGCTAAGCTCGTGTAGTCAGCCCTTCCAGTCAGATATCTGGCTGCACGTTCATCTTGGAATTGTTTTACTCGAGTTCGCGCCCTTACTGTATAAAAAGCATTGTTAATACAATCAACCCGCCCAGCCAAAAACGCCAGTAGCCGCCCGGCCATTCCATAATCAATACTTTTGGGGTTAACGTAATTTGGAACACACCAAATAATACTCCCATCTTCCATGTATACAGATTGATGACTCTTAATAACTGATCTTCTATAATGTCGTTTTGAGCAGAAATCTGTTAAAGTTAGAACCTGTAGTGCCATGTGGCTCCATGTTTGATGCTTTTTAGATGATGATGGAATAAAAACCCATTCTTCCCCACCTGACAATACATACAGGGAATTATCATTTGGGTCTGTTGTAGCTGCTTGGTTCTTATAACAATAAGTATCAACATAAGGATCAGAGAGCAAGAATCGTTCGTTACAATATAGTACATTTATATTTAAAAAAAAAAATCCACGAATAAGTGTGCAGGCAACAGCGTGAATTGTTTCTATAATATACTTATTATTTCTTAACTGATCCCGAATTCCTTCAAGGTTCAACTTTTGCGCTAATGAATCAATGAAAGATGATGTCTCATTATCAAAGCCAGCATATAGGCAGTATAAAAACAGTATAAATCTTAATGTGCAGTCAAGAACATCCTCATTACCATTCAAGCTTATGTTGAGAGGCTTTAAGCGGCCAGAAAACTCACTAGGGACGATAGGAGGCACGTTACTCATATTTCCTTTTTATAGTACAAAACAATACTGATGATCTTCATAGGAGAGGGATCATACGGTGTAGTAGTCGCGTGTAAAAATCGAGCATACAAAATACATAAGTCTCGGGAAGCGCGAGATTTAGAAGTATGGTTTAGTCAACGGCTGAAAAAGGCTTCATCCATCATTCAATCTTTGGCTGTTGGAAGCAGCAAGGCCCCATTTCTGTCTTCGAGTCCTTTGTACGACGCTACTTTGCAGGAAATATTTCTTCGGCGCTATTCTATAGATGACGCTCTTTTCGTTATTTCAGAACTGAAAAATGCTCTTCTGTATCTGTTGATCGAAAAGATTGTTCACGCGGATTGTTCACCATCTAATGTTCTTATCAAGTTTAACTTGAAACGAAACGAACCCCGTACTTATTATGATTCACCCGTGAAAGTAAACATAGAACAAGTCGTGTTATCCGATTTCGGTTCTGCCATTGATGTGATCCACAATAAATGTTCACACAAAAACGTGACATTCCCAGATGAAAATACCGTATGTTTTCACAGACCATCCACAACTATCTGTGTTCGTCCACCCGAGTTGTTTAGTACAGCAACTATATTTTCCAGGTCAGATATTTATAAGTTAGACAGTTGGAGTTATGGCGTTTTATGTGCTTTGACTCTACATTACAAGGAAAATATACGCGGTCAGTTGGACAGTTTGATCTTTGGCCTCCAGGAAAACGTCTCTCCAGCAAAACAACTCAATGATTTGTGGAACGATATCGATATTTTGAAAGCAAAAACTCGCGAATTTTGTGATCTCTTCCATAAGTACCTGCAACCTAAAGCAAACAGAAGTATAATTACAACGTAATGTGTTTTCATTATCATTTCGGGGAACTGCAAAAAATTATTCATTTATTCAAAGATGATCAAAATTTGATGGTAGAATCTATTTATGAAAAACTATGCGGGTGTTTGGAAATAAGCTATGATTTTGATAAGAAGCAAAAAGTGTTTATAGCGTGTATATTATTGGGATACGTGACTGTTAAATCACTAGGCATTGAACCTTTTACACAGTTTCTTTTAGAATTGGGTTTGCTGACGCCCAACGAACTACCTGTCCTCCAGACGCAAAGAACTTTCAAACCCCACTTACAAGTAATAAACCCACAACACTCATACAGTATTTTTTTGAAAATGCAACGAAAATGTTAACTTCTAGTTTGTTGATGAAATAAAGAGAGTGATTATCCAACAGTAAACTGATTTGGTTTTATTTGCACATACACGCGTGCATGTATATGTCTCTGTGTGTGTGTGTGTGTGTGTGT
>SDAX010000002.1:35301-66687 GCA_004193615.1 Conus consors
TGCAACCTAAAGCAAACAGAAGTATAATTACAACGTAATGTGTTTTCATTATCATTTCGGGGGAACTGCAAAAAAATTATTCATTTATTCAAAGATGATCAAAAATTTGATGGTAGAATCTATTTATGAAAAACTATGCGGGTGTTTGGAAATAAGCTATGATTTTGATAAGAAGCAAAAAGTGTTTATAGCGTGTATATTATTGGGATACGTGACTGTTAAATCACTAGGCATTGAACCTTTTTACACAGTTTCTTTTAGAATTGGGTTTGCTGACGCCCAACGAACTACCTGTCCTCCAGACGCAAAGAACTTTCAAACCCCACTTACAAGTAATAAACCCACAACACTCATACAGTATTTTTTTGAAAATGCAACGAAAATGTTAACTTCTAGTTTGTTGATGAAATAAAGAGAGTGATTATCCAACAGTAAACTGATTTGGTTTTATTTGCACATACACGCGTGCATGTATATGTCTCTGTGTGTGTGTGTGTGTGTGTGTGTGTGTGTGTGCGCGGTGATCGCAAAGATGAATTGAAAGTCTCTCTCTCTCTCTCTCTCTCTCTCTCTCTCTCTCTCTCTCTCTCAGAATATGTAAATATACACTTAGACTATTTCAGTTTTTTTTTATTCACACAGAACATCAAGACAGATAATCAGTAGAATATATTAAAATTACAGCCTCTAATTGAACATACTGTAAGCCATCAACAACGACAAATTAAAATTAATAGATAAATAGCAAACTATACACAAAAAGACATGCACAAAGTCAAGTGAGATTATCACGTAGAATGTCCTCGAACCATAAAGATAAAATCAGATTTTCAGAGACAAATCTTCTTTCTGAATAGATTCTTCGAGTATTTGGGTAATGTCATTGCCTACCCGGCTTTTTGAAGCTTGAACCAATGCGTTGGTATCACAAACGGAAAAGTCGCCTTTATCATCCATATTTTGTTCTTTCTCACAAATTTGAACTGATGGTTTTTGAGAAAATGTTGACACGAGATCATTTTTGATATCACTGGAAAATTTTGTCATTATTTCCATAAGATCATCTTTTGAAACCATTTCTGTCACTTGTTTCGTTTCTGTTTCCTTTTTTCCTTCCTTGTGATTTCTTTCATTAATCAGTTGTCGAATTTCTTGTAAAGCCCAACCTACTGAGCTTCTTCCAACTCCATCCTTTTTTCTTCTGTTTTTTCTTTCTTCTGAAATAGTTTCATTTGCTTCATTAAAAGCACTATCCTGTTCCTCCTCTTCCTCATGATCATCGTCATCAGAGTAAGGTCTTTTCTTACCCTTTCTAGTTTTCTGTACGTTTCTGTAAACATGCGAAGGATCACTTCGTGTGAGTTGCTGAATCTGAAACTGTAAAAGATCCAGCTGTTGTTTCTGTTGGTTCTGTGTCGCAAGTAGATTTAAATACTTCTCCACAGGAACAGAAACAAAATCGGCGCTAAAAGAAGGCCGCACAACCGTTTCGTTGTTCATGTTACGATTTAAACCTGCGTAAACAAAATCTGAATTAAAGTGAACACGTTGGTAATCTGCTTGAAGCTGTTTTTTTCGTAACCATGAATCATCCGATTGTAACGCATACACCAAATCAACAATTATATCATTTGCTGTAAAGTTGTATTTGTGAATACAAAACCGCTGAGATTTGTGTTGTTTGATGTTGTTTACGATTTTTCCAATGACACCCTCAGGGATATAAGTTCGAGGTTTGTCTAATAGTTCTGCTAAATTCTTAAAATAAAAAACGGGAGTGTTGCGTCTGGCTCCTAAGGTAACTAGTGAGACTTCGACTAAAAATTCTTTGGTTCCCTTTTTTGAATTCTGTGTTGTAAGAGAAAGTTCTGGGTAGATTATTTGCAACAACGTCAAGTAATCCGTTTCTTTTGTTACATTATCTTTTTTACGTCGAAGTTCGTTGTATTTTGGAGTTAACGTTTTCAACGTCTGTATTAAATAAGATGAAGTAATCTCACCAAAAACGTATAAAGTGTCATTGTTGTATAACTGTATTAAACGCGTGAAACCGACCAGACATTCTGCTTTGTGTGCAACTTTTACAGGTACAATGTTTTTAATGTGTTTTAAAGCATCTGTGGTAAGATGCAAGTGTTTCGGGGTATTTTGGCACCTTAAATCCGCACCTATCCCAAGAAAGTAAACACAGAAATCCCGTTCCCTCATTTCACTCCTGTGTTAGAAATCGGACATGCCTCTCCACCATTTCTACTTCAGATGCCAACTTTGTTGTGATAAACTTTGCCGTTTCTCTGTCCTCATCTAGCAATAATTCCGTTCCAGGCACATATTTTGTAGGGTCAGTTAAGTCATATGCTGTGGCTTCAGAATAATCGGGACTTACAGATTCCGAATTGATTGAAGACCATCGAATAAACTGCCCGACTTCATCTTGCATATCAGAAACTCTCACGCCTGTTAATAGGTCGTACCTTCCGTAGGAAGAACAATGAAGTCGCGAGTAAGTTGGAGAAATTCTCGTATACCTGACACGAACGATGGTATGACCGTTAAATCCACAAAAGAAAAGGTGACCCTGAAAACACTTATAAAATAATGTATTCGAAATGGGTGATTTGGTGTATCCGAATAATTGCATGACTTTTTCGAATCAATTCGTTACAAGTAAAATTTCAGCCGATCATCCAAAGACATTTTCTGCATTCTCGCGGTGTTACTATCGCTATTACCTTTCTTAGTTATAGTCCCCTTTTTATCTTGAGAAGAAATGTGTGATTTTTTTGTTGACGCATGTAAATTCACTTTTAGAGAGGAATTTTTCGGCACGTGCTCAGAGGCTTTCCTGATAATCTCCTCTTCTTGAATAGCATAAGGATTTGTATTCATCTTGCATCGATGATTTTTCCGAATATAAACCTAAAGATGTAAACAGTAAATGCTTTAGACCGTGATTTTCCTGCCTTCTAATACATTTTGAACAATTACAAGCTATGGATATTAAACAGCCCGGACAAACAGAGCGTGGTAAGTCGATTCTCTCTGCCATCAATTTTCTGCGAATGGAGCATTTTTGGATATCATCCTCCGAATTGTGAAGAAACAAATTAGGTTCTCGCTCTAAAAGTAGTTCAATGCAACTTCTCTTATTAGATGGACATTTTTGACAGCATTGTTTTAAGAAAAATGACGGGTCATAGAAATTGACCACTTCCTGGCGAGTCTCATGGTCTATAATCTCATAACAGCATCGTGAATGAAAACAAGGCGATAACACAGGAACACGTTCTGATCTTAGGAGACTTTGTAAAGGAAATACTGTCGAAGACGTGGCATAAAAATTGCAAACAAATGCCCGACAGTTCTCTAGATGACGTATATCAATTAATGGGAATGACTCAATATCAGCTGATGAGCACGTTAAACAATGTAAGGAGCCATCCGGCTCATCAACAACGAATCCTGTTTTTTTTAACTTACTGAAGTTAGAATTTTTGTTTGAACAGAACTGACAGCGCAAGAGTAAAGTTTTATCAACAAAATGATCAACTTCAGAAAGAGGAATGCATTTCGCATAACAAAGGGGAACGTTCGGAATTAAAAACGTATGAAAAAAGGATACCATCCTTTTTGCTTTCTGTAACACATCATAGGTTTCTGTAGCATCTAAATGCATTTTATGGAGAGCCTGAAGAGATTTTTGAATGAGAATAGAATTACTCTTAGGTGATGGTAGTGGTACAAAAGGCTTGAAAGACCTTGGTTCGTAACCAATGCTCAATTTTCGAAGTCCAGTTCGAACTGAATTCATTGAACGGGGAATTATGTACACATTGTTTAGTTTTGAATTTGGAGGCTTTTCTTCCTTTTCTTTCAAATGAAAGGTTGCTGCAGGTTGGACAATAGATCTTAAAAGATCCTCGGCGAGAAACTTAGTATTTGGTTGTATACAAAGCCTCAAAAATCTGTGTGAAAAGTTGTATTCCCGTAACCATCGTGAAATATTTGATCCCAAAGAAGAAAATGAACATTTTTTGGTTGCGAGCCAAAATGCCTCAAATCTCGTTGTATGCGGTGGAAACACCACCATCAACAGAACCCAAAGAGATGGATCTGAAAATTCGAGTGGATAATCTTTTAAAGAGACGTGAGCTAAAGCGTGTAATCCACTTAGCAGGATATGTAAAGTTTCCTCAACAGACCGCATTTCCGAATTATCGTCTTTAAAAACGTATTGAAGGAATTTTAATAAGGCCATCACAATTACCTTGTATGTTAGAACGTGTACCTGTGCACACATTTACATCAACGACTTCGAATAATTGCTCGTTCTAAGAGATTGTAAAATTTCAAGCAAGATTTAATGCTGAATATAAGTTCTTTATTTGGTAAAATGAATTTTTTATTTTCCAACATTTTATATACTCTGATTAAAGTAAGGATCCTTTCCTCCCGGTTATTACCTTTATTCACAGTTGAGCCAATCCATGTACGAGCTGTATCGATAGTTGAAATGTATTCTGAAGCAAAAAGAAAGAAATGAAGTTCAAAAGTAGAAAATAAGTAACGACTACAGTAATGATCAATGCTAGCTAATATGAATACTTGTAGAGGCTTTAATAGACTGATATCGGTATCTTTATGAAGTCCGAGTATCATTGCGGTCATTCGATGGTCCAGAGTGTATAAGAAATGATTCATACTATCCAAATCGAATACTATGGCTGCTTGACCATCGTTATTTTTCACTTTGAGATTATTAGTTATAAGAGTAAGCAATTTGCGGAGTTCGTTTTTCGTACAGTTCTTATTCACAGCCACAATACGTTTCATTTGTTCTTTGGTTGTGACTGGCAGTTTGTAAAGACAAGCCGAACTTGAAATAATTTCTTGGCTCGGTTCAGACATTCGGGAAAGCTGCAAAACTAAGAAAAAATAATGATACCAGTACAACACCAAATCGGGTAATAGTATGTCGTTTACCAAGTCTGACAAGGTGACATTTGAAGAAATGATCATAAACGGGTTAACAAATAACGAATTGGGCAAAAAGGGCAAGAAATTTGCACGTAAATTGTACATGGTTTCCATTTCTTGGTCTATGGCCAGTAGGTCGTCTTTGAAACTGGCCTTAACGAACTGTAGTCGAAAATGCTCTCTTGTCACAAAAAAGATTGAAACGGGCTGTGAAAAGTAAAGTTCATACTTTAAATGTATATAAATATTAAACAAACTCATCAAACTATCTCGTAGATATACCATGGAAAGAGCTCTTTGAATAAAAAGCTGAATCGAAATTATTTGGTGCCTCTCCCTCTGTAAAAGAGGCGATAAGGTATATTTGTCTTCTGTCAAGTTATTGTGAATAAATGCATAACTCAGAAAAGTTGCAAGGTGGTCGTTATTTACATCATCTTCTATCTCTCCGACCAATTTATACAGTAGTTTGTACAACTTTTTTCTAGTTTCTTCGCTGCTGCTTTGTTGGTTGTAGAGATTTAACAATTCGTTTTTTGAAGAATTACCAATAAATTCACCAATACGTTTTCTCTTTTCTAAGCTAGAAATTGCAGGCTTATTTGCAATAGTGATGACTTTAAGACGTGTAGGAGTGCATCTTTTTTTACCCTTTGGTAAGGCATTCCAGCTTATAGCGAATGTGGTTCCTAAAATAAAGGTAATTAAAAACAACGCACATAGAATTTTGCGTTGACGAGACCTTCGTCTCCTTTCCTTGTGTTTAGTCTCCAACAAATTTTTTCTGTCCTGTTGACTGTTACGATCTTGCCAGGAACCATCCTCATCCGTTTCATCTGGCGCCCGTGATTTTTCATGTATGGAACTCTCATCACCTTCATTATTAAGTGGAATCATCTCCCATTCCATATCTAATTATATCATACCTTCCTTTTCCCGTAAGCTATCAATGTAAGTCTCAAACTGTTGCTCTAAATCCAGACAGTTATTTAAATCAGATTTAAGAAATAATGACAATGATTTCACAAACTCCGCGCGGAATATTTGTAAAGTCGCATTCTTAGTATCCAAACTCGATGTTGATCCGTTCTTTTCTAAAATATTAGTCATTACATTCTTTGTATACGCTTTTAACCACTCTTTTAAAGCATTCAAAGCCCATTTAGCTTGCCAGTATACGTAAGAAGAACAAAAAGATTGAAACGAATTGTATACAATAACACGTAAAGGTTTTCGAAGAGTAAATAGAAGACGATTCACTAAAAGGCGTTGTAAGACATCTCTTGTAAAATCAAGAAAAATAAACAACGAATGTCTTCCTTGAGTGAGCTTCCAGGCAGCATCAGTAAAGATAAAGAACGCCGGTATGGTTTCCACCCCAATCATTGATTGAAAAAAATTGTCCGTTCGTGTCCAAATTTCATGACAGTTTTCAGTCTTTAATGCTTTCAAGATTATAATACTTTTCAAATCTTTTAATTCCGGATAGACGCGGCATTGAAGGGGATTGAGATAATTTAATGTAATCAGCACTTTAATCTCATGAGATAAAAATTTATCAGAAAGTATGATTTTCAAATCTCTTCGCCTCTCAAATTCAGTTTTGCTGGCAAAGTGTAGTTCCAGAGTAGTTGATAACATAAATCTGGAGAAATACCTCGCCAGTAATTGAACATCAGTCGCTAGTTCGTTGAAAAAAAGATGCAGATGCATCATGGACATTGTGGATCCAGATAGTTGGTGCATCGCGGGTAAAGTATTATTTATTTGAAAGAAATGCCGAAAGGCGCTGTATTCAAACGCATCTTGCGCGTTGGATTGTCTATAATAATCGACATCTTCGAGCTTATCGCTTATATGTGTGGTCAACAATTTTATATTGAGCGCCTTTTTTAGTAGTTGAGTTTGAAGAAAATGTTCTCTATTAAAAAAGGGAAGCCCATTTCTGTATTCGTAATATTTGGTGATATTAAATATATCTTGTACTGTTCTTAGGCTTTGCTTATTGAAAGAATCATATTTTTCCAGCAGTTCTTCAATGATCTTCGACTGCTCACCCCCTTTTCTTACAAAATAGGAAATGGAACTTCGTTTAGAGCGGTAACTGTTCTCACTGGAATGATCAATGTGATCACATTCGTAGTTGTTGCCTTTCGTTAGAGACACAAAGAAGCCAACGATGCAGACAGTGAACACAATTGTTGAAATAAACAACAGGGCTTTCAAAAAAACAACAAAAACCATATGCTTTTTGTAAGATATTCTTTTTTCCATTTTACCCCCCTTTAAGACATTTGCGTTTCTTCCTCAGTTGTGCATGTTGGTACTTTATAGTCCGCTGGCCTGTTCCGCTGCATATGCCTTTTAAGTTGCTTTAATGCAACCACCCATAAAGTGACACAAATAATAAACACGAAAAGACTTACACAAACCAAGGTCAATTCAACAGCAAAGGATTCACGAAAAAGTGAATGTAGGTTTAATTGGATTTCACGGTGCTGAGAAGACTTGTTCATAAGCGGAGATGCGTTAATAGTTAATCTGTTTTCATGTTTGATGTGACAAATTTTGTAAGCATACGTCAAATTAAGAATGGAGCATAAAAAGGTCCATGCGCTAAAGCCGTTTTCGGGATATGTTAGTAGAATAGGAGCATCGGTACCCGCATCATTGTTCAATAAATGTTTCGAGGTAATCAGTGTCGAAGTGGTAATAAGACTAGCCTCACTGCTGCGTTCGAATAAGTGTATATATGTCGACGCTCGCTCACCGATTTGGGGCTCCTTCTGAGAGGTTACTTTATTCCCATCCTTCAAGTTAGTGCGTATTAATGTTGATGACGTGCTTGTTTGTATATCAAAATCAACTGTCGTAGGATTGGTGGTCTGGTTGCTTCTATTCGAAGCAATAGGTTGGGTCGCTATGTACGTGGTTGGAATGAAAATTGGAAGAGGAACCATTTTTGTAGTTTCTTCCAGACTAAGCCTGATAAGAGAGATTGTTGTCGTCGATTTGCCAAGGTAATTAATTCCTGTGCATGTGTAAGTACCAAAGTCTTCAGACTGTAGGTTACGAATGTTCAAGTACGAAAGTGTTGAGAGTGATTTACGAAAAACTCTAGTCAAAATGTTATACTTCGAGTCATTTCTGATGGGCTTAGCGCGAAATTCCCATATAGCTTGCGGTGGTAAAGGATACGCTTGAAGGACACATGTCAAGGTGATAACTGACATACCAGGGTGAACGCTTATAGTCGGCGATCTGGTTGAAGCAACAGGTGGATACTCAACTTTAATAACCCTTCTCTTCCGAGCATTCGGAAGAATACCATTCCCCGCAATGCACTCATAGCTTCCAGAGCACCGTCTGGTAATGTTTTTCAGTATAAATTTCTTAAGTACTGACCCCTCTTCAAAAATTGACAGATTAGTTGTCCCGCTACAAACTGGAGTTGGTGCTTTGTGGCGCCAGATGATATCAGGTGTTGGATTTCCATAGGCCGTACAGTTAAGTACCACTGTTGATCCCTGTAAAACATTTAATGGGACTCTATCGTGCTTATCTGGGAAAATGACTGGTCGGAATAGAATATCCAGATACACTGGACGCCGAGATAGGTATTTCCCACGTCTAACGTCACAGATATATGTTCCTTGATCATAGAAACTCACGTTCTTTAACACAAGATTATATTCACCCTCACTACTATCGATGCTGATTCGATTGTTAACAATCAACACTCGTTGCTGATAAGTTAAAGTAACATTATTTGCATCGGACCAAGTCACCAAACTGTTCATCGAAGCATCGTTGTAAGCAAGACAAGGTAAGGTAGCCGTTCCACCTATGACCACTTTCACAGTAATAAGTGCCGTCGTAAAAGGCAAGGCTCCCATGAGACACCAGAGCGTTGCTAGATTCATGTTGTCTTTTTTAGATAACTTATCTCTGGAAATCTCTCAGCTACGACTGAGGAAAAACGGTTATTCAGTCTCATTATGAAGAGGAAATTAATTCCTCCTCTTATTCTATTCTCCTCACGTATTGCATATACAACCTGATGAGTGTGAACACCTGTGGATTTTCATGAGACTTTCTTTTTGTTGTTTAATTATTACAGATTAGTTTTTTTGAGCTTTGGTTGAAACTCGTTGACTCGGAGGAGAAGGTAACGTTTCAACCACCACCGTTTCTTTAAAATTCTGGTTAAAATGCTCATTTTCTTCTTCATCACTCTCATCATCACTCGTCTCTTCCGTCGCCAAATCAGCGAGTAAAGAAAGCTTACCCTCTCTTTTTTCCTGTTTCCCTTTCTTCGCTCGCGCACATGACAATTTCCATTTTTGCCACTTATAACGAAACCACCCTAATGCACCACCGAATTCCCGTCTCAAATTTTTTGCTTCTTGCAATTTCTCAAAAGCAGCATGTCGTTGCCTTTCGCGTTTCATTTGTTTTAAATTAAGTTTAAAATTTTTAGAGGCTTTTCGTTCAGCTTCCTGATATAAAGCAAAAAATGATTTAGACAAGGAAATATTACCTTTCCTTGCTTCATTTTTGGATTTATTTATGTAATACTTGGCTAGTAAAAATTCTGCATGAATCGGTATCATACGATTCATGTTTGCTGGATTCATAGTCACTGAGCGTGTTGCATTCAGAATTCATGTAGATGTAGTCCAAATCTATCTCTTTAAATAGAATATTAACGTAAACGGAAAATTTCATAATCAGAGTTATTTCGAGGCCTTTTCTCGGGGGATGGCGATAGGTCATCATTACGTTCTATTAAGCGTTCTTTAAGAACAGAAACTACATCAACACCTTCAAATATGTCATATTTTGATACTAATATTACAATTTCATTTAAAACTGCATCATACTCGGCTTCCTTCTCTTTATTTTGAGGATACAACAAAGCTCCAAAATCAAATAGTTGCTCCAAAGTTTCTAAACCCATTTCTAAATCATCCGCCTCGAATAAAAGCAACTGCAGCCTCTTCATGAGGTTACGATGACTATTCTCAATTGAAGAATCTGTATGATCCAGTCGGTTAGTCATTAAAGATTTTTGCTGATTAACAATAAAGTTATGTTTTGCCGGAAAAAATTGTATGGTAATAAAAGACTTGATCATATCAACGACACTTTCCTTTGGTGCTGTTAACATCGAGGTTGAATCATAAAGAACGTTTGGTGGGTATCCTGCTTTAAACTGTGCGGTGCTAAATCTACAATCGAGGATTCTCGAGGTTTGAAAAGTGTAAAACTCTTCTTCAGTCATGATTAAACCCGGAAAGCAAAGGTCAGTGTTTGGCACTGATGGCGCACATTTATAGCCAATGTAGTTGTCTTTGTAACCTTTAGTTGAAGCGGATAAAACGACATTCAATGGTCGGACATTATTCGGTACTAAACAACAGTTACTGTCCCTCAACAGACGCCAGGCGAAGGCATAATACAGTACATCAACAATGTCTTCAAAACATTTTATGCACGATAAATTACAAAGGCGAGGCTCGTTTTCCAATAAAAGACACGCCAAAAAAGCCAGGAGAAATCGATACCGGTCCAGTTTCATTTCACATTCTAACAACTGCCTTATGTTTGTTTTAAAAAAACAACCAAATATTTTCTTTAAGAAATGAATACAGTAATTTATATTGCCTGTTGGTAGAGCTAATGACAAAACCTTTTTATAATCAGCCTCTGAAATTTCAAAACAGTCGTCATATCGTGAACCCAGTAAACACTCTGTTAAACTTTCATTAACATCATTTAGCAATAATGCATTGTTTATGCCTGACTGTTTTTCAGTGGTGGTGTTTTTGAAGTATGGGCTTTTGGCATAGGATCGTTTCTTTGCAGCATCACCAATATAGTTGTTGACAGGAGCTTTTAGCGTATAATTTTTATACATATATGCCGCCTCCTCGAATAAGGAAACATCTACGTCACACTGCTGCTTGAGACGAAGATCAAACCACGGTGCTTTCTGACATTCCTTCGAAACATCCACCTGTTTCAGACTCCACGGCGAGTTTTTATCAAAATAGTTTTGAGTAATCAATGTCGATAGGGTAGGGACATTATTGTTCAATTGAGTAACTCGCGCGGAAGCAGAAAATCCAAAATTCAGTAATGATAAAGCTATAACTAGCTTTAATCGATACACAATTGAATGAAAAATGGCCGTTGCCAACAGAGGTCCATAAACCTGCCTACCCTGAGGTTCGGAACAACACTGAAGTATATACAAAATTTTAGATTTTTCAGCTCCCGATCCGAGAGGATCATCCGGTTTCTCTTTGATTGAATAGAACGTTGTGTTTGCCGCATCACAAACTTCTTTAATGATTATTTCCAATTCTGTTAAGACTTGCTCAAGAGTGACACGCAATTCTCGTTTATTTTGGAAAGCAGATTCCATCAAGGGACACTTGATGGCTAGTGCCCTTTTCAAATGTTTTACATAAGCTATTTGATCGCTAGATTTTGGGGACGCATTGAAATCCCGAATGTCTTTATCTTCACCAAAGTTTGTACTGGCATTACCGTAAGGGCCTATATGAGCACCCATCAGAGGATTAAAAATATTCATTGTTGTAACAGGTTTCATTTTATAACGAAAGGTTTGATCAGATGGTGATAGGTCTGGATAATAATTTGCCACTTTTGAAAACGGATCAACGCATAGGCTTTTCTGTTTTTTAGGATGAAGGTATCGTTTACAATCCGCGATAGTTTTTTGAACTAAGTGCTTATTGAGTCCACATCCATAGACAGCCCACACCTCAATCGGAGAAACTTTTTGACTCAAATTTTCTTCCATTCTCGATGTGAAATAAACCCGATTGTAATTCGCTGTCTTCTGCCTAGCTGCTGCTGCTTTTTCTTCTTCGTTAGTAGACGGAGTCTGTAGCAGCAAAGAAGTGGTTGGATTGTTGGTCGTTTCTGGTGTGAAAGCCGGAATTGACCGATTATGGCTGGCAGTGTTATTGCACATATATCCATAAAGATATTCTATTTGTGTACCGGCTATGGATTGCCATCTGTCTTCTTCAGTCTGATTCGACTTTAATGGAGGCATGTTACTTGAATACATCATTTCGTTCGTGTATTGTATAACGTTTCGCATTTCCATTTCAGTGTGAATTGTTGAAACGGATACAATCGACGGATATACAAGATGGCTTGTGTCTTTTAACATTTGATGACTGTGACATTTCTTGTTGAATAAATGTTGAGTTTTTTTAAAAAGACACTGAGAATCATCCATTCTAAAATCTCTCATTAGAGATACAACCAACGCTTGGTTTTCGCGCTGAAATGAAAGTCCGCTGCTTGATAGCAGAGTCAACACTTCTGCTGTGCGAATATTATCACTAACAACAAAGTGATAAAAAATGTTTGGAGGAAATGCTTGTCGGTCATCTTCCACTATTTCATGTGTTGTATCTTGATCAAAACTCTCAACTTGCACAGGAGTTACACTCTCTGGAGCAAATAAATTCACACTTCTAGCAGTTAGATTTTCTGCGTCTTTAGAACTATCCCTGTAATTTAAAGTAATATTCTCTTCTTCTCTAACAGTTCCAACTGCAATCATCAATTTTCCTTCCATTAGATGTATTAAGAATGGATTCAACGCATTGACGTACAAGACTGCTCGCTTTTTCTCATCCTCGTTTAAACCAAACACACGATCTAGTAAATACTGTGACAAGGTTTCCGATTGTTTCATTCGCAAACTGGTATTTTCTTCGAACAACGCATCACAACCAATCTTTCCCGCTACCGTTTGACAACATTCACTACCCAATCCTTCTCTGTCGATTGCGGGAAGATGATGTTCACCATAAAAAACATAACAGTATTTACTGAAGTTTCCAAAATACGCTTTGTAAGTATGACTCCCATCACTTTCCATAATGGTGTTTTGAATATAGTAAGAATTTGGTCCATCATCGACGTCCAGAGTCAACCCCAGACGAGCCTGTAAAATCGCCCCAGCAATACTCGGGTCTCTGCACCCGTACATATATTTCATGCACGCTAAAGACAACAAATTTTTATCCACACAAAACACTTTTCCATGGGGTAACCCTTTTAACGATCCTCCTTTGTTTCCGAAGCCTAACCGTTCTGTGTTCATGATGACAACTTTTATTTCACTGTTTTTCCAAACGCTACGTATAAGACTAAAGTTTACTCTTGCGCCTTCCGAGTCCAAAAAGTGAAAGAATGGCCCTTCTTGCCCTGTTTATATATGCTGAGGACACTCGGAATAGAATGACTTATACTTTTAGAGCAGAGGGAAGGATCATGGCATCTGTTGGCTCAACATCGCGATTGGTTTGACATATTTTAATTTCGCCTTTATTCTCTTCCTTTAAACTTATAGTCACCTCAGTTTGTGGACAATTTTCCACAATCGTCTTGATACAACTTCCACATAAATGAAAACTGCTGCTGTAAATTATTATTTTGATCACAGTAGAATATAGTTCATCTGTGTAGGTTCCTTGTAAATCAACATTTTGTATAAATTCGTTTCGTTCACTTTGCAGGCAGGATTGTAAAACCGTGTATACAAAGATCAAGTCTGGTTGATGGTAACAGAGTTGCTGAAAGGAAACCATAGCTTTTTTGTCATTTTTCTTGCTGTCCAAACCTTCTTCAGTATTCTCATCATTACGATTATCATTATTAACGTAACACTTCAATGCCTTTAACAAACTGGGACAAGAATTAGCATAGATGTTTACAGTCTTTGGAATCAGCAAAGACTTCAAGAAAACTGAATAATTTGGGAGTATTTTACAACGTTTCACACATTCAATGTCCGTATTAGGCCCTTTGGGATTGAGCCATAGACAAGACTGAATGCTACTATTACTTGCAGATTTTTTCACAACGGATTTAAGGTCAAGAGGATATACAAATCTTTTAACAAATTGCAAATAATGATCCTCCCGGGGAAAACCACATAGATAGTCAAAAAATATTTCGGTGGTCTTACCTTCAACTACTTCATTTAAAAGAACGTCTGATGGATAGCGAAAATATTTTGAATTGAGACCATCTTCTTCGTCGTCATTATGTTTTCTTTTCAAAGCCATTTTTCTCTCTAAACCATTCATGCCTGAAACTTCAGTTCACTCGTTAATGAGGCATTCAGAAATGTTTAACAGCTTTGAATGAAATGTTTTCCTGTTGTGGTAATAGGCAAAAAAGAAAGATTTTTTCTTTCTTTCTTTTATTTTCTGACCAAAAAATTTCTCCCTATGCAAATCTGTCTGCATAACTCTCTATCTGAAAGTGATTTTTTTCTCTAAGCCATTCATGCCAAGATTCTTCAGTTCACATGTTATCGAGGTATTAAAATTGTTTAAAGGCTGTGAACGAAATATTTTCGTCACGTCCTCATGGTGGTCATGAATTAAAAAAAAAGGAAGAAAAAAGAAAGAATGTTTTTTTTTTCTTTTATCTTGACAACGAAAATAAAACTTTTTTTTCTACAAATCTGTATCAATGGCTTTTGAGGGGTTTTTTTCTTGATGACTGATCGCTGTATGGGGACGCCATGCGTATGCATTTACATCAGTGCATATTCACTCCTCTGAACTAAATTCCGGGCTTTTATTTTTTTTTTAATATTCTCCATGTAGTTATCATTTGGCTAAATTTTCACATCGTTTTCCATTGTGGCAAGCACTTGTGCAAGATTTACCCCGTTTTTGACATTTACATTTCCCAATGTTTGGTAAACATCCCAGAGTGCATAAGCATCCCTTTATTTTGGAAGAGGATGGAACAGTATTGGCGCACATTCTAGCACGATGACATTTTACGTGACATGGAATTTTCTTTTTATAACAAATACACGATTCTTTTAAAGAAATGCAAGAACCTTTACAAGAGCAAAACGCTCCTTTAACTGGCTCATGTTCTTGATTTTCACACATTTTTCCTCTATGGCACTTTGGCGTGCAGCTTCGATGGTCTTTTAAACAACGACATTTAAAAGCAGTACAGTTTAATTGGCAGTTGCAATAGCCTTTGAAAACAGGACCTCCCACATTTTGTTGACTGGCTGTTCGTAATGGTATTGTTTTCTTATTACAATCCGCGACTCTCATGAAGCTATTATCAGTACATTTTATTAATTGATTTCTTGTAAATAAACCCTCAATTCGTCCCTGTTCCACAGCAACCTTATACAGAACAGTATCGTCTACTTCGCGTTCTCTTATATCAACAACAACTGCGATTAAATTGCGTTGATCAGATCGAAAACGATCGTGCCTCGAGAGAACAATTAACACATTATCACCTTTCTTAAGAGGCCTTTGATTCTCAGCCGTTTTCTGCATTTTCTTAGCTTGTCGCCCTAAATTTTCTTTGGCATATTTCCGGTTCAGCTTACGATCCTCTGCACGTTTACATAAAGGACACACTCCACCAGAAAAAGCACATTTAACTCTGTGAACAAAACAATCACATTTTTCACACTTGTCAGAGCAAGCCTCCAAACATACTACACAGCATTCGTCATCCTCCTCCTCTTCTGGAGGAGGAGTTATTTTTGAGACATTATACATGAATTCAAGTTTTCTGGAGACATCGACAGGTAGTAATGAGCCTTCTGTGTCTGGCAGTGGGATAGAAGGCCGTTGCATCACCCTTCCAAACATAGCTTCAAAAGGAGACATTCGAATACCCGAATGAAAGGAGGAGTTTTTGGCCATAGTAACCATATCTATCAACTGAGACCAGTCTTCTTCTTTACAATCTCTCATATAACTTTGTAATATTGTCTTCACGTGTTTATTCGCGCTCTCCACTGAACCTTGTGACTGAGAATGGCGAGGTCGACCTCGTCTATGTTCTATGTTTGGATAAATAGACAATAGCTTATCCACCGCCTTGTTAACAAACTCGCGTCCGTTATCCGTGTGCAAAATGGATGGCGCACCAAAAGTACAGAAAATATTACATAAATTGTGAACTATTTCAGATTCATTTTTCGTCTTCAAAGCTCTAAGCTGACAGAATTTGGTCATATGATCTTGATAATTTAAGAGCCACTTGTACCCTCTAGAACTGTGCAGATTTTCCAAATTGACGAGATCAACCTGTACCCTGCTATTTACATCTTTTTCAAGAATGGGGTTAACCACAATCTGAGGGTTTGGACGTGGTTTACTTTCCTGGCAGTGTTTACAGAGCGATAAATATATATTGACAGCTTCCCTAGTTATATTGGCATACTGTCTTTTTAAATCTGGAAAAAGTCTATCTCGTCCAGCGTGTCCGAGAAGAGTGTGTAAATTGTGTATTTTATCAAAAATCTCTTCATTGGCGAGAAAATATTGAAACTGATTTGTACTATCATCCTTTAACTTCGTGATCAGCTGGTATCTTCCAGATCCGTCCCTGAAGACATCATACTTATCTAACCATTTATAATGTTTTGGTTCTTTTCGTATTTTATTATCTTTTATGTCTAATATGGTTCGAATTTTTTCATCTTTTTCTGTTGAAGACATAGATCTTCGGTTGTCTTTCTTAGCTTTATCCACTTCCAGAAATTTTCTCAGAAATCGCTGGGACATCTGCTGCACTGAATTCCTTTCATCTTCCTCTGATTCGCTATCCTCGGTGTCTTTATCATAGTTGTAGATATCCGTACTTTCATCACTCTGATCTTTGATGGGTTCTTCCTCTACATCTTTGTCATCCATGCCTATATCGAACGTTTGATTTTCACTCATTTCCTCCTCTTCTTGCTCGAGGCTAGGATAGACTTGAAAAGTATCAAATATTTCTTCCTCTGTCGATGAATTATCCGCATCGTATGTATCTGAAGACACAGACTCTCTCCCAGCATCATATCCTCTTTTTGAAATACTAACGAGCCCTTTTCCTGAAATGCTTTCAGCCATTAGAATCTATTCTTTAACGTTATCAATGGTAAATGTAGGAATAACATCAGGTTTAAAGGATGATTGGAAATGCTGTATTGTCCAGGATGGTAAAACGTCGCTTGGAATTCCTTGTTGTATACACCTTTTTTGACCGAGAGATGATGCTGCAGGTTCCAAAGTGAAAATGAAACCATAAGACAGAATGTTATCACATTTGATAAGTGTAGCGTTGTTTTTAAATCTTTCCAAAACAACAAAGGCGTCTTCAAAATATGAAATTATGTATGGCTCTTCACTTTCTCCAGCTTCAAATTTTACCCCCACATATTTCTCATTCCAGTGCTTTAATACAAGCGAGCAAGAATCTGTAAAAAAAATTGAAGATAAAATGGAGCGTTTGATTAATATATAATATAATAAATATGACGAGGTGTTTCTATATATCATCCATTCTGATTCGTTAAGATGAATAGGGATATCGCGACACGAAATCACAAAAATTAGAGGAGCTGAAGTCACAAACACATTCAAAAATTTAAGCCGTTCTCTCCAAACACTGTCTAAAACCTGCTTGTGGAAAAATACTGATGCCCATTTTATTGTGGTCATCATTATACGTATTACCTTTTTTTCATTCTTACACGCTACATTGTGTGTCGTTTAATAGAGCGACGATGCGCTTCTGCCTCTTCCAAGGAAAGTCGAGGAGTGAACTTGGTTAGACTTAGATTATTAGGATCAAACTCAAAAAAACGCTGCATAGCATATTTGAAAAAATAAGAATGCTTAGCAGGCAAGTCTACCTTCTGACATTTAGAGATGGCATACACCACACGCAGATCTTTGCATTCTACATCATAACATTTCCTACTTAAAGTTGAGGCCGTCTTTTGAAGTTGAAAAACGCTTCTCAGTCGAGCAAATGATGGCAGCACTAATGTAAACAAGAGAGACTTTGTACCAAAGAGAGGAGTTACCCAATAATACATCCGTTTTGTAGACAGCGGATTTCTCCATTTCGCTTTAATAGTCACCAGTGGCTTACTAACACCTCCCAAACACACTTCCTTTTCAGCCTCGGTTATAAAGACATCATAGGTAGTATTGTCAATTTCTCGAATAATACAGTTGTCTACTTCAAATTTATACAGCAAATTCATCGCTTCAGGACTCAGGCCCGGGAAAGCGAAAAGCCCGGTCAGACGGTTTTCTAATCTGGCCTCTCGAATTGAATCAGCATTCGATAGGACACTTTTGAATATCAAGGCACACAATCCTCGGTTTAGTTGGGCCATACTTTTCCTCAGTCTCAATAAAGGTTCATCCTCTGGGAGATTTAAGTATAATTTGTCTCCAGGGGGCTTTTCTTCCTGTAGAGCATTGTAGTTTTTTATGGCCTCGTGTAAATCCTGCATAAGAAACAAATCACTTTCAAGTTTATTTCTGTTACACGACAAAATCGTTTCACCGTACTTCTCTCTGATGTCCATGATCATGATTTTATGTTTATATTTATGTATTAAACTTAATAATTTTCGTGGAAAGAAGTGTTTTCCTGTCAATAAAAGTATCCATTTCTGGTGTTGTTGTAAAAGATGAACCCACACGCGTTCCTGTTCTTCACTGAGGGCCCTCACGAGTCTCATCCCGGTTCCTGCAATCTCCCCTTTTGACTGTAATGAAACAGTTTGTCCTTGATTCCGGTAAGAAAGTACGGGCATTTCGATCTTTCGCGACGCCATCATCCGTTTTGTATAAACTATAAACTTGAGCCAGAAAAAATATCAAACTAGTTAGGTTCTGCTGAGATGCGGGGTGGTTTTTGTGCTTATTCAAATATGTTAGGATTTGGGATGCTTTGTTGATACTTCGAAATGAACTTTTCTGCATCGTGTATTACCAAACTACTACATCTGTTAGATTCATCTATTAACAAACAAGAAGGTATTTTCTGCAAACCCCACATCGTAAGCCATTTTTTTACTGGATTATTTTTTCCTATCAAAATCATCACGAAGGGGGAGTTGTCATTGGCTTTTGCTTCGATTAATGACATAAGAAACTGTGACCAAAGAGGTACTTGTGCAACAACTGCATAAGAAAATGCCGGTCGTAGAAGATGCGAAGTTTGGCTTTTAAAATAATCTCGTAATTCCTGTTCGTATAGCGTTTCTGTTCTTTGTTCTTCTTGAGCAAACCCCGAATAATAAGTAATTTCTTTTGGGGGAACTTCTTTACGCAAGATCAATGTATTCAATGAAGAGAAGGAATCATTTATTGTGAACTGTAACAATTTATAAGAAAAGCTACAATTCTTCAACTGAATGCATAATTCATCCGAAAAATAGTAATCAGTAAAAAACAGCTGCCACGACTTATTTCCTGAATGCAGGATGGAATCGAAAGACGACTTTTCTGACATAGTTTTATGGTATAAAATTCTCGAAACGCAACTTCAATTTTGCCTTGCACAAAAGACCGATCCAGATCTGTTGGGAGAAAATTTTGTCGCTTTGTTAGAATTGTATCTTAAAGTATTCTCAAAAGTGCAAGTCAAATTACAAAGAACGGTCTTATCAAACGTCACTCGATTTGTTGCCTGTCATATTCTAGAAGAACTCTTGTCACAAATAAAGAAATGTATCCCAGTGTACAAAACCTATTTTCAAAGTGCGGAAACTGACGGAGACAAATTCCAGCTGTTTCAAGTTCTGGCAAGCATTGCACACTCGTCAGAAAGTTTACACGAGTTCGTAGAAGAAAATGATGATCAAAACGGTGGGTTTCAGGTAAATGTATGGACGTTAAATGACTGTTTACGATATTTACTAAAATTGTCCTTTTTAATGACGGTTATGAGACCAGAAACTGTTCAAACTAGACTCCAAGCGATTTTACGGTTTTGTTCTAAAGTGTGCGGTAGGTTTATTGTTATTCCTCCCTATCTTTATACTTCTTTAGAGCCCTGTGGAATATGTACGAGCGAAAGAGCTAACAATATGGTTGTTTCTCTCGCTTCTCCTGCTCAAATGACATGCACGCATGTTGTGGTAGTGCACAACCACAAAAGTGAAATGGAAAAGTACGACAGGAGGGGAGGCAGCAGCGAGTCTCTACTGGGAAAAATTCAGTACCCAAATTCCGAATGGAACAAAAATGACGCCGCATTTTGGGGGTTGTTTAATAATGAGCAAGAAAATATAAGAGAAATTCGCGAAAGGTACGTTAAAATTATGGAAGAACAACTAGTTAGAGCCAACAAGTGCAAAGAGAAGATTGCAACTGAACGGCATCTTCCATTTTTTTTTGAATCGCTTGGAAACGATTATCGTCAATGCCCAGAAAAAAACCTTTTCAATGGAGTGTGTGGATTAAAGACTAATGATTATATTCAAGTCCTTTGTAAGTCATCGCAGGTTATTGTCTATGAAAAATATCTCGCCAAAATAGAGGACTTGGTAAATGACTCAAACGAACCCATCATAGAAGATGATGCTGAACTATTGCGCAGAACGTTTTATTACCGCACTTGTTCTCGTAACATTAAGAAGATAGATGAAAAAGTGCGAATACTTTTTGGACACTTTCTTGGAGTCTTGGCACCTGTAATGTGTAGCTTCACAATATGGGATTATCTCTATAATATACAAGTAGCCTTAGAGAATAGAATGCGCTTAATACATCTACCTTTGCATTCTTCCTCACTTTGTGTAACGGAGTTTGAATTATCACACCTGTACAATATCTTAGCCAATTGTTCTTTAGACAATAGGGCTTTATCGCAAATTGAAGATGATGCCTTTAAACTTTTATTATCTCCATATTTTACAAATGTACACGCAAGTTATTTTTTTACAATGCGCAGTGCCATTTTAGTTAATTCCATGCTAACACAAATAGGATTTTCTAGTCAAGAAAAGGCTGTATTAAAAATGTTGTACCGGTTTCAAACATCCAGCGTAAAGGACATTACCCAACAACCTCGCACGGTTCGAGAGGCCTTTCGTAGGTTAGAACAAGAGGAATCAGAACTGGTTCCACGTTCCGACATCCTAACCTATGATCTACAAAGATTTATCCTCCTAAATATTAAACTAGTATTAGAAAACTACGCATTTTCTGCTGCAATAGAAAAGGTCAATATTCTGAAAGCCGAAAAGGAGTGTATTTTTTTTAACGAAGGGGAGAAATGCGACTTAGAGGAGGGTCACTTTGTCGTTTTGGTAGATATTACAAGTAGCACGCCTTTCTTATATCTTAATGTAGATAAGCTGAAAAACGTGACTTTTAAGCGACGGTGTCGGTCTTCCCTCGAATGTTTCTGTGTATGCTACAAACGTCTTATTCTAAAAGAAAACGCTGATAGAGTTTGAGAAGGATCTTGGTCTAACAGTGAAAGGTTCAAATGGACGTTTGATGCTGAGTATTATAATGAAATCGCAGGTAAAGGCATTAGCCACGTCACATATATAACCTTATGTCTTCTGCCTCTCAAAAAAACGTCAGTTATAATCACAAAGCAAATCCTGTTCCATAACCAAACTTAATGGGCGGAGGTCTTTGTTTCTAAGGTTTTTAATTCGAACCTTTTTCTGTTGTTTTGAGTTTTGTTCCCCAGAATTTTTTTCTTGTTCGAGGCACCACATCAGCCTTCCCAGAGCAATCCCCCAGAAAATAACATTAATGTCACAGAGTGGAGGTAAATCCGTATCTTCGAAGCGTAATTTCATTTTGTTGTCCAGTTTCTGATCTGTTCTTTTTTTGTTTGCTAAGTTTCTTTTTCATGATTTGTCTTTAGGGAAAGGTACTACCAGAAACGAAAAGAGGAGGGGGACTGGGGTTGGGGGGGAAGAGGGGGGGTAAGTAGCTAGCTTTTTGAGGCTTATCAACAACAACATTAAAAAAACCCTTCTCAATGCGATGCTAATATATCATAACAGGCTTTTATCCCGGGATTATAAAATATCACCTTCCTGAACATAACATTGTTTTCTTTCATCTCTACGAACCACCGGATAAGTCAGCATCTTTATGATGTGCTGAAAAAAAGCATCCCTGCTGATGGTGTCAGTCTTTTTTGTTCAGATTACGAACACTTTACTAGAAGAGAAATTGCTACATATGATGTTCGTGAAGAATCTTGGCTAGAAATCGAACCGTCGAATGACTCATATAAGCGTTTGATGCCAAAATATTTAGTAAAGCTGCAACTAAACTCGTTAGACACGGTACATAAATAACGTCAGATCTTCTGTTTTTCAATACATGTCGGTTATAAGCACACAGTGAGTTCTTAACAAAATGTTCCATAAAAATGGGATGATCGGTCTTTTTGAATATCCAAGATAAAGGTGAACTCTTTCTAAATGTTTCGAGTACTGTCAACAGAGCATTCACTTTTTTCCCATAAAGTGGAGATAGATTTTTTTGGGAAAGCTCATCTTCGAATTTTGCAAATTCGCGCTGGCATGCGTTTACACAGGCTAAATTGCACAACTGGCATTCTCGATCTCCAAAAAGGGTGATCTGACTGTATTCAGAAGACGATTTGTTTAGCCTCATCAATACAAACTTAACAACGTCATTGGCTAGCTCAATATTATAAGGGTCCTCTGGCTCCTCTTGTTCATCTGTAAAAATAGTTTCAAAAAACTGATCTGCGGCACAAGCTGGTCCGTTTTGTTCAGAATTGACTATTGTTTGGCGGATTGTGCAGTAACTTTTTCTATTAATACCCGGATAAATCCCTTTTAGCTCCTTTAAGAGTTCGACCGTTTCCCCACCAAGCATTGGTAAAAGTTCTTCATTCGAATCTTCATCATCTTCCAACTCATGCTGTGGTATGCGTCTTTTCTTATTACCACAAAAGCCATCGTTTTTGTTTGTGGAAAATGTCTTAGAACAGTTATCTCTGATTATTAGATTTAAAGTCTTTCCAAGAATTCTCAAAATTTCAGACTTCTCACACGATGGAGTATCTAAAGCACATACATTTACCTGAAAATGAAATCGTAAATGAGAAGGCGGTATTTTTATGAGAGCGGCAAGGTTTTCTTCTTCGTTTTTGTTATGGTTATACCTGAGTAATAAACTCCACAACTCGTTGATAATGCAGCTCACTGAAAATTCGCAGAAGGGTAAAAACATCAACTTTTTCAAGAGTAGTATGTACTCGTCAGGAAAACGTTCTCCTTCGTTTTGAGACAATTTCGTGACGAAATCTTGTATAAACTGACAAGTCAAACAGGGAGTATTGTCATCAATGTAAACGTCCTGTGGCTCTGTAATGTTTTTTAATTTCAATTTGTTATTACGCACTCGCCAAAACTTCATGTACTTTCCTATTGCCCCACTCACAAACGGAGACAATGACGCTTCCATTACAAAAACTACCCCCACTAATACCACAGCGTACTGAATACGAGGTAGGGGATGTTGATTTTATAGCCTTTTGTGACAGAGGTCTATTATCAACCCGACAGACACAAACCCCTAAAGGCACTATTTCTATAGATCTTCAAGAGCAACATAAAGCTATTTACAGAAAAAATACGGAAAATTTTGAAGCGACCTTACAACAGCTAAGAGAACTTCTCAAAAACACGTAAAATGACCTACAACAATAACAACAATGTTTTGAACGATCAGCAACGCCTGGGAATAAGACGACTAATTAAAAGCTTTTGTCGGGAAGAAAATGTCACGCTCCAAGATATTATAAGTTTGAGTTTAACATTCTTTTTTGTACCTCGAACCAAGTGCGTGCCCCTACAATGCCTCAGAGCTTTAAATTACAAATATGCGGAGCTAGCACCATGGCGAGTTCACTTAAGCGTGCAAGGAGTGGGATACCAATGCCTCAGTGAAGAACTTGTCAACGATAATGATATCTATCTTTATTTGAATAAGCCCTTACAGGAAAATGTAATTTTATCGCAGAAAGCTATAAACAAAATCAATTCGAACAGTTTGATCCAAAAGTTTTGTGATATACAATATTTTCCCAGACACAAAGAAAGGTGTTATACGATTAATCTCCAGTACATCTACAACCATCCCAAAAGTATCCAGACACATCAAGGAGGAGCACGGAGCAACAGATATCGTTTGTTACATATAAAGAAATCTGCACAGTTGGTGATCGTTATCTTGATAATAGGCCTCGTCTTTTCCATACTACTTATGAACTCTAATGGATCAACAAATCAACCAGACCAGAAAAAAACTAGCTACAGCTTTTAAAATTGAGGGGACAGCTATTTTTCAAACTACTTTACAAGTTGCCCAAGAGCAGAAAAAACAGAATCTTATCCGTGTCAGAGATATCATTTCAACGATAGTACGACAATGCGAAGCTTTTACAAAGCATGCTTTGCGTGTGCGTGACATGTACACCTTTCGATCTAAACTACCTACAAAAACAGTGGAAGGAAAATCATGGACCTCCGTTGAAAAGGTTCTCGCGTATGTCTCACAGCCAATGAGTACCAGCGAATGGTTTTTTACATCGGCTTGTAACGAAGTTCACAATATTCTCAACAAAGACAATAATGTCACTCAAAACGTCATTCATTTCATGTCTCTGTTGCTAATCGACAGTGGCAACATTACAAGTCCACACACGGAGGGCTTGTACAAGGAATTAGTTTTTACAAAAAATCCCAACACAACCGTTTTGTTGATGCTTTTCATTTTCCTATATTATAGTACGCTATTTTGTCACTGTGCGTTTTCTTTTCAACCCAGACACGATGTCGATTTTAAAGCTCCAACATTTCTGATTTTATGCGCAAACATGCTTATCAATCATCCCTTGTTGTTAATGAAAAGTTCTCTTCGTTCAGCACATCTATCAGTTCTTATATGCTCCGCAGTAAAGTACAATAAAAATCTGTGGATTCCTGACACCACCGTTAACCACCCCCCCTTGAGTGCATGTATTAAACTAGATAGCTATTTACAAGAAAATATGAGGAAAGAAGCCTTCAAGAAGCGTATTATTTATCAAACAATTTATGACATCGTTTTAATGATTACCGCTTTACGAAAAGATTGTATCGCTCAGTGCTGGAAAGAAATTACCGCTCATAGGCTCGAGTATCTGACTGAGTTGAGCTCTCACAAAACTTTTCACGATGGAATTGCCAATAGTCCGACGGATTGGAAAAGAAGGCGCGATAGCGGTTCAGGAAGAGAAGCCTGAATCGTGTCATTTTTTCACGTGCATACAATCTCGTAATACACCGGGTGCTGTATTACTACAATTTGACTCTGTTTGTGACATTTTCTACAGAACCTATAAACTAAAAGTCCCCAATGAACTGTGTCCACCTTGGATGTTAAAGGCCCAGCAGAATGGCACGTGCGTACGCGACATTAGTTTCGTGTCACTATGTTCTGAAACTGGATCATATCGTTGCTTTTCTTCAAATATACCTACGCTTCTAGAAGACAAAGATTTGTATTTTACCCTTTCAGCGTGGAACACTTTCACCTGCAATATTTCTGAATTCTTACCACAAGAAGGCGAAAAAGTTGAATTTACCAGATGCGGAGAAAAGGCCGTTACGATATTTCAGCACCCTATGGTAAATGAAACGCACCCGTTTTACAATTTTGAAATAGATCCCGAATGGAATAAACTGGAATCACCTCCAAAACACCTCTGTGATCTGATTCGTAAGGCGCTTAATGAAGAGGGAATATTGGAGGATGTACTGTTAACTTATCTACACGAAGTCCCAGAAGACAAAGAGCATGAAAGAAAAACCTTGTTTATTTCATTGATGCACTATTTATCTTCATTAGATGAAGGTGACCAAGGGGTTGATAATACTGGGGGTAAAAACGGTTTGGAAAAATCAAATAACTTAAGAAAGGAGGAGGATCTTCATAGCATACTCTGTTGGAGCGAACATTTTAATCATCATTTTCCGCTTCAGGCCTCTGCTGCTTTGTACTTTGCCATACACGAAGTAGACATTTTTGACAGGGCACAATTTTTAGACGACGTCCTCTCAATCGTGGAATCGAAACAAAAAAAATCTGCCTCTGAGGAAGCCCGAGAAAAACTCGATTGCCTGTGGTGGTGCGTCCATTTTGGAAAAATCAAATCCGAAAATTTCGAGTTGTTCGAACAATTCTTTATGCTTCAAAACCAACTGGAATCCACCCTGCATGATCTTTGTACAGTTGTGGCCGAAATGGAGCTACCCGCCTCAAAAGCTTTTCAAGATGATGAGAGTAATTTTTTCAGTGCTTTTTCAGTCCTGTATGGCATTTGCGATGAAAAGTTTGAGACAGTTTTGAGAGAAATATGCCAATGTTTTAAGGACAATGAATCGAGGGAGGATCGTCAAAAATTTATTCAGGAAAAAACTATGAAATATCTTAACTTATTTAAGCTGCCAAACGAACAAGAACACAACCTCGCACAAATGTTTGAGAAGCTCGCATTGAGAGAGGACCAAGCTGCTGATGCGGACGATCCTGAGGGATTGAAAATTAAAACTCCATTTACCTTGGCTCTTTTTCATCACTATGTATCCTAAAATTCCGGACGATGGTGGGATTCCCCGAGATGAAGACATTTATGAAGCTGCTTTTGCTAGACTGGAAAATAAAAAGCGAACTACTGGCGACGAAGCTCACAACCTTATTCGGCTACATCCCACTGAGCAAAGTCTAGAGATTTTGAGGGCAGTATTTAACAAATCTGTCATAACTGAAGGTCAGTTGGCTATTGATCGAATCAAAGCATGTGGAAATATCGAAAATTATTTTCTACACGCCTTTTCAGAGATCCTTTTTGATGAGCTTACGGTAGATGGGATTTGGGAGTTGTGGGAAACTTTTCGCTTAAAGTACACAAAGTTAAAAGTAAATATTTCAACTTGGGTTTCCTCCCTCTTAAAATTTAATTACTCTGTGATACGAGAACTTTTCAAGACTTACAATTTCAGTACTTATATAAAAGAAGAATACAGCAAATTCTTTGACTGTGTATTGTTATTGGGACTCGTTCCGTACAAAAAACGCCGAACTTCCTCACCATCTTCGTTACCACCATCTTTATTTGGCGACTCTTTGAAAGGATTTTTTAAAAGCGCCGCTGGTCTGGTATCCGAAGAGTCTTTCCGCGCATTTGATTCAGTTAAAAAAAATCTCTCAATCATTAAAAATGCCGGAGTAAAAATGCTTGCACTGGATCAGGTCGTTCTGGTATTTGATGTTGGTTCACAAACGTTTTTATGTGAACCACTTCATGATGATGCTGATGATCGCAAGATGAATGAATATCTGGTGTTTCCGTTTTCACGGCCCACTCAATTTTTCGCTTCATTTCAGTTTGACAGCATCGCATCGCGTTTAACTCACCAAATGAAGGAAGCGTCGATTTTGAAAACTGCCCATAGAAGAGCCAGTGTTTTTTCTGCTATACCTTATAGAGCCATTTTAACTAACAATGAACCGCCTTCTCTGGCTTCTTCTACTCGGAAAGAGACAATCCACGATATTGTGGCCAATGTACAAAAGAAAAAACAGACGGTGTCTGAAGGGTTGTTGCAGTTTCTACATTCAGATGGCGTTTCGTCCGGACGAGCCGACCTTATTCGTCAATATTTAACTACAACTAACAATGCCTATAAGCTAAGAAAATCAAATTGTGATTCCGCTGGCATAGACTATGAATCAGCATCCGTTTTACCTGGAAATCCATCCATCATCCAAAAAACTAGGCGCCAGTTCTCTCAACATTATATAAACAATTATCAGGCGCTTAATCCAAACGCAAATCAACCATTGGTTGATCAGTTATCCCATATGATATTAGAAATAGCCGAAAAAAACGAAGAACAAAAAAGAACCATTCATACTTTATCAAAAGATAACATAACCATCCGAAAAAAGTACCTACAGTTTCAGGAGTGCAACAAAGCTGACAAAGGCAACTGCGAAGAAGATGACTCGCATCGATTAGTCGGATTAGATGGACATGCCAAGTGTTTCGAGTTGCCGTTTTTCGATTCTCATAAAATATTCGCGGCGACCACAACTCCCAAACTCCCCGACATTGATAACATTTTAAAGAACCTGAGCAAAAATTGGCTGACAGCTTTGAGAGATTGTTTTGGGTTTCGACCAGAGTTTAATGCGGTAAATCATAAGGTTGATGAACGTCCAACCTTTGTCACGGAAGAAAAACTATATAAACCGTTTTTGAGTTTACTTAATTGCGATCGGTATTGGTGCTTCACTTCTGGTTTATCCGAGCCATTATCGTTGGTGGATCCGTATTTATTGTATACTGAAACGTTTGAAAATTCGTTTGTTGGAATCGTGATTGGTAATTTCATTTCTCAGTTGGAAGGAGAAGTTGAAAAAGAACAAAGAACGTCCGAACAGTCCGAGAAGCGCCGATTATTCTATAGACACTAATCGTCTCCCACATCTCCTCTCACATCTTAGAAGAGGATGGCACTGACGCGATCAGTAATTCTTACCCTGCTATTACCTATCCTTGTACAGGCAAACGCAGCCCTGCCCCCAGAAAATGAAAGGAGAGAATCTAAACCTACCGTAGTTTATATCATTCCCAAAGAAGCCTATATTTACGCTAATCTTGGGGATAATGTAACGATCAAATGTAAGAGCGACGCTTATCCACCTGCCAATTTTACGTGGACGTTACAGTCACGGCCACTGGTTGTGGGAGAACAAGTAGAGCAAGAAACACTTGATACACGAACGACCGTTACCAGGCTCCTGGTTGAATTAAAACACCCCAAAGACTTCGGCTGGTACTCTTGCCGAGCTAGAAATCATTTCGGTGAAAGAGGGCGCTCAATACACATTCGTCAATTTCCTCCTTCACAGACAGCATTGCCTTCAACAGTAATTTCTAACGGTTCAACTACAACCACTACCATTTCAGAGAGTGTAACTTTACCTCGGACAAACGTGACGATACCGCCTGTAAGCGGAAAAAATCAACCTCCGATTGAATCTAACGCCGACAATAGAACACGTTCATTTGCAAACTTTTCCGGAGCGCCTAAAATAACGAGATTAAACGACGCGTTTGTAGTATTTGAAGGGACACATAATTTCAGTTTGACCTGCAATGCCAGCGGCATTCCCAGTCCCACAATTTCCTGGTACAGAGAACCGAAAAATGCGTCTTTTTGTGAAGGAACTGTATTAAACGGAAACACGATTATTTTACAAGGGGTCAGTCGGCAATGTAGTGGGGTGTACATATGCGTTGCCGAAAATGGGGTTTCTTCAGCTGCAAGCCAAAAAACACGGATAGATGTGCTTTACCCGCCTGAAATAATTCTTCAACCAAACCGAACAGTCTTAGTAGGGCTGGAAGGAGATGACTTTACCATAATCTGCAAGACTAATAGAGAAGACCTGAGTATTTCCTGGTATCGCGAAAATCCCAGAAAGGTTTTTTGCCCCAGAACCGTTGTGAACAATGAAATTATAAGAATACATAATGCTAATCGTAAATGTAGCGGAACATACAAGTGTAAGGTAGGTGAAGCAACGAAAGGATTACGCATTGATGTAAGGTATTCACCTAATATAACCATTAAACAGCTAGGAGGATCGAATCTAATTGATCTCGCTAAGAACATTTCCTTGCAATGTACTGTAGACGCGCATCCTATAGGGGAAGTTAAATGGGTCTTATGGACTAGAAATAGTAGCAACCAGCTCGATATAATCTTAGAAACCTTGGGAGAAAATCGTCGCAGAGCGTCTGTGAGACCCGTCACATTCGGCTATTATGAATGCATCGCAGAAAATAGCGTCGGACGAGTAAACGAAACGGTTCAAATCGGAACCTCACCCACGTGGTACGAAACTAACGTAAGCACCACTTACACGCTCATTGAGGGGGGAAGCTTCATACTCGCAGCGTGTAGAGCTATCGGAAATCCCACTCCCCACGTTTCTTGGAATAATGAAGAAGGCTTTTGTAACCACACTTTCTTCGACCGACATGATCTTATTATAGCTAACGTTAGTCGTCATTGTGCTGGGCTTTACTTGTGTTCGGCAGTCAACGGGATAAATCCCGCTATTAGCCGATTAATTCATATCGAGGTGTACTACCCTCCAAGCATAATACATTTCCACAATGAAACTAAAACGGTTCGCAAAGGAGACACAGTGTCGTTAAATTGCGTGATCGATGCTTATCCTCCAGCAGAAGCTTTATGGACGTTTGGGGATCATAAAATCAGTAATAAAAGCACTGGTATACTATTATCTAAAGTCGTACTAAACATCAAGACAGTGAACTTTAATTTGCTTATCAAACGAATCAAACCCATCCATTTTGGCTTTTATAAATGCATCGCACTCAACAAGCTGGGCGGAATTACCAAGACAGTGCGCATTATCGATAGTAATGCGTTACCTAAAGTAAATCAATCGATAATGTTACCTAAAGAAAATCAGAAGCCCGTGTCTTATAATGATCATAGCAAACAGAGAGAATACTTTGAAGTTTCAGAAGGTGATGATTTAGTTCTTCAATGCCAAACGCCAACTGGTAGGTCTTCTTCCCAAGAAATCAAGTGGCGCCGACTAGGGGCGGAGTTTTGTAACCATACAGTTATTGATGAAAAAGAACAAACGTTAACAGTATTTAACATCAGTCGATACTGTGGTGGATATTACAGATGTATGGTCAAAGATCTGATTCCTCCAATTATCGAACGAACATTTCACGTTGCCATACGTTATCCTCCTCAGATAAGCGTTTTACAATTTTCTGAAGATAAAAGCAGTTCTCAAGTTGCCCTAACGTGCACTGTTAAGGCATTTCCTTTAGCGAACGTTTCGTGGAGTATGTCATCAATACAAGTGGCATACACAGAGGAAACTGAGCGGTCTTCAGAAAAAGAAATCACGTCTACCATTTTTATACATTTTGTCATTAATACTTCCTCCTCTGCTGAGACAGCCTTTATTTCGTACACGTGCATCGGTGAGAATGTGGAAGGGATAACGAAACAAACCATTCAAGGATTCAACCCCCACGCCACACCAGCTATAATAAATCTTTTTGCCGATACTCCAAAAATCTTCTATCGTACATTGGTAATGACAACGCAAAAGAACCATCATCATCAATCAAAACAGCAACTGTTTTCGTCGGATAAGAATTCTTCATCTAAGAAAGTTATTACACCAGCTATTGTTCGGACTATACTAATATCATTGTTTTTGACAATTAGCATTAACTTTAGAATTCATTAGTTCCATAAGTTTTGGGCTCTTATTTGCTTCATTGTTGTGGTCAGTAAGTGTCAGTTTCATTTTCTTTGAGAAATAAAACATTTCATAACTGTGTTTACCCTTGTTTAATCTGTGCGTGTGTGTATCCCTGCGTATATGTGACTCATCCTAACAGCATGCGCATATACCTGTGTGTGTGTGTGTGTGTGGGTGGGGGGGTGGG
>SDAX010000002.1:66712-86209 GCA_004193615.1 Conus consors
TGTGTGTGTGTGTGTNTGGGGNGGGGGGGGGTGCGTTTATGTGAGTGAGAGCAAATGAGATTATACTGACAATAATATGGGCTAGCTGCTACATCCTTTTCATTTTCAAGTATAAAAACACATACACGCACAGGAATAAAAAGATTGAAAATAAAACGTGAGAATAAAATCACACAAAGCGTAGTGGCTCCTCTGAAATGCAGAATAATTCTGAATTGGAAGGCAGAAGTCTGTTCGTAAACCTATTGGGAAAAAAAAAGAGAAAAAAAATGTACTGTTATCATTATAAGAGGAGGGGCGTTTGTTCATTCGTGATTTGCATTTGAATTATCTGCTGAGCTTTATTTGAAGATGTTGCGTACAATGCTTTCTTTTTAAAAACGTTATAGTTTAAAAATACCGAAGATGATATGTCACCCTTCACTCTGGACAGCATAACATAAACCGATCTCATTAAATCTGGACTAATTTTACGAGGAAACACGCAGCACACACCATCTAGAGACACCCCCGTACTTTTTGCCACGGTCATGCTCGGACGGTTTTGAATGGGAATATCATAGAGGACACTAAAATCATATACAGTCTTGTTCTGGTCTTCTTGATGCTTAAATATGGGCTTAGGGATCAACAAGAGTAGTAATTTTTTTTCTACAACAATAGGCGCTTTGCACGTAATTTCTGGAAACGTCGTTTCGCATTGTATAAATGGTCTATCTGGTGCAAGCCAAGTCTTGTCGACAGACACAAATTCCACAAATTTACATTCCGTTCCTTCCGGGAGATTTTGTTTTGGAAGTTTATGATAACTATTAATAAAATGACGCCTGTTGTCTAAGATGCACACGGAAATCGGATCATTCTTCAAAGTTGAGCAACTTTTTAAAAATGCTCTCTGTAATTTTTTCTGAATAGTGGCGCTTTTATGTGCAATAAAACCATCTATCACCCTTGATGGTAGACAGAACGGATTGAAATAACCCCCAATTTCTTTCCAAATATCATCTGAACTTTCGAAACAGCTACTACAGCCCCTATTGACATGCATCTGATAATGATACGCTAAACGATAAAGAAAAGTGATATAAAGACAAGGACTACTTCCGAGTCCATTACTACCTTGAATCACACCTAATAAGGTCTGAAAAGTTCCGTCAAAGCCGATTATCATTCCTGTTGATTTTTTACAGACAATCACTCTGGACTGTTTTCTAATACGAATCGTATTTTTGAACAACATCACTTGTTTTTTTTCAAGCGTGATTTCCAATCGCCTTCTTTTCTCGCTGTGTGTGGTAAGATCTTTGTTTTCTTCTTCTTTGTCCCCGGACAGTTCATGAAATCCGACCGCTAAATAATACCTTAACCCGGGATCAAAGAAATTATATTTTCTTTTATTTCCAGGAGGTATGTAATCTTGTTCTTCTCCCTCTTCATTTTCTGTGGAAGAATATAATGGCGATTTTCGTACAAATATCCATCTGTTGAGAAACAGGTTGTCCGTAAACTGAGAATGAGATCCAATGTTATTAGTTGAAATGAACTTTTCAATTTTCTGCCGAACGTCTTCTGATTTATGAAGAAAGATTTGGCATTTGTGTTCTTCCTTTTGGAGAGACATTAGAAATCGCTTAGCATCATTGACGGAAATAACGCAATAAATGTCCTCTTCTACAAAATCGGTTGAATTTTCTGCCTGCGATTGAGAGTAAGAGCGTACTTCATCATGGCGAATAAAAAGACGAACTAATTCTGGATGAAACTGTTTATGGGGGTTTGTAATCAAAGCTTCATCATCAACAACAAACTGGTCAAAATAATACCTTTCTTTCCATAAACTAAGACCATGTTCCAACTTGTTTATACACTCGTTAAATTTCAGATCAGAACACCTTTTAATTTTTACAAAGCGTACACTGTTAGGAATAACATCAAGCGTCTTTCGAACAACAGCCTGATGAAATACTCCGTCAATAATGCTATCACAAGGAACAGTTTTACCTTCTTTATTTAGGTGGAATGCTTGGGTTTGTGTCGGTGATCCAATTAGTACAAAGACAGGGACGTCCGACGTTGAAAGACCTAATAGAAACCTCATTCGTGAGCGTAAGAAAGCCAAAGCATCCAAAGTGTAGTACGGCGCTTGACTGCACTCATCAATAAAGATGTACTTCAACAGAGCTAGATCCGGTACACGATGAGGGTGCAGCTCTTTCAGTAACTTAGCCCGTTGTTCACTGCCTCGAATAATTGGTCTATTCTGCTCCAAATTACTATCGTCCAATGTTTTAAGAATAGAAGCTATCGTGGGCCAGTATATGGCTAAATTTCGGATCTGAACATCCGAAAAATCGACGGGGTCTTCTTTGGTGTCCAAATGAAAATTCGAAAGAGGCTTTTTGAAATTCATTAATCGGAATATCGTACCTGTGTACTTTCCTAAATCTATTTTGCAATACTCTCGATTCATAACATCGACGGAAGTATTTGTTGTACCCGTAATACCTACATCCGGGAGTAAACTAGAAACATAATTCACCATACTGAAAGTTTTTCCCGAACCAGCCGGTCCCGTTACTGCAATGACCTTATATGGAAAGACAACGCCCCGCATTTTGCTGTTAACCCTTAAAGGACCAACACTGCTTATTTCCAGAAAGGGAAAATAGTCGTCTTCTTCAGAAGCACATCTCCATCGAATTTCTTTTCTACTTGTCTCAGGAGGAAGAAAAGGTGTTTGTCGAAGCCGCTGGCATTTTTCGATTATTTGTTTGCTGAGAACGGCATTTACGGTTGTTGTGAGGTACCATTCTTGATCATCACTCATGTTGCTTCAACTATTGACACTGTTACGCTATCGACGACAAGTGGCGTTGGTACTAGCCCTTCCTGTAGCCTTTCTTTTTCAACTTTGCTCTTCCATTTATTTATGCGACGAAAATGATATTGTAAAAACGGTCAAATTGGAAGAGAGACCCAAGTGCCCTTCAGTTGATAAAGTACACGAAACGGAAACAGTAAATGGAACTGCGTATTTATTTAAGCCAAACACAAGAAAATGGGAGTTCAAGGCTTACCGATGCCGTCTTCATGTCACCATGATAGGCACGAAAAGAGATTGCTTTTTTAAAGCATGCTCAAATGCGAGATTACCATCGTACAATCATCACACCGAATCTGTACCTGTAAGTACTTGTCTTAGATGGGTAAGAAACGAATTTTGTTCGGAATGTTTTGCTAAAAACAGCGCAGGAGATTTAGCCAAGGATTGTCTGTTTGCGAGACAAAGTGCCACACTAAAATCTACTCGAGCCGTTGGAACTCCACAGTGGGAAACAGTTTTGATGGGTACAACCAGATGGTTTGGTCAAGTCAGAAACTGCGAAATCACGGAAGGGAAGGTTTATATACAGAAACCCTGGGAAAAAATTGTTTCTTCCTGGGGAACTTTATCGATTGCGGGAATGAAAAATGGGATTCTGCGGGTGGAAGATAATGTTTTAGGTCACCAAGATTATGCTAAAACAGTGGTTTGGTTCGATGATCCTTTATTCGATAGTACGTGTAATCATGTCTTGCATTCAGAAAACGGAGGACATATGGTGTCTTATTCGTCTCATGCGGACAAGAGGGTTCATACGCATCTAGTTATACCAGAATTGCAAACATCCTTTAGCCTTCTGCATAACTTAAAAGCCGAATATACCCATTTTGGTACCTTCGAATGTGCAGATGTTGCATTAGTGAACAATTTAAATAACTCTCAAGTATTTGCCCTGGCAGGCGATCTGTTAGTTGTTTTCATTCCAGTTGAGGAGGAGGGTGTAATACCCATACAACTAAATAACCACAGCGTGACTGATAACGCGTTTTATCCAGTTCACGGTCACATGATCAACAATACCTTATCGGAGGCTCTTAAAGAAAGAGATAGTAACTCTACAAATCGAAACAAGAGAAACATCGAAGGAGCCTTAGATGCTGTAGCCGCCCTTGCTAATGCAAAGCTCAATTATTTTTTAAATCTCTTTACGAAATACGCCTATTCTGATGCTCTGAGATTAGCTGAAATGTTATGCAAGAAAGACCTGCAGATATACGATCTGTGGAAAATGCACGCTGAAATTCGCCCAAGCTTAGTAATATCTCACTTTTTAAAACGCAACGTGATAGCGCGTCAAAGGGCTACGGGTGTCTATGACGTGTTACCCTGTATGACCATTCCTCGGAGTCAGTACTTCGTTGTTTCTACCTTACGAGATCGAACCAACGAACACAGGTGTTACTCTGAGCCTCTCGTTTTCATGCGGAATGATTCTAGGTCTTTTCAGATGGCCAAGCAAAATAACCGCATCATTTTCCCTCCGATTTATATAGAAAAATGCAAGCCACATAAAGTAAAGCATTCTTTCCTCATCGACAATTCGCTCTACGAATATGAAAATTATACCCTCATCAGCACGGAGCTAGAAGATGAAAGTTCTCAAAAATACCTGACAATTTCTTCCGCTAGTATCCCCGGAAGAAGTAGTAGTAAACAAAAGTACCCCACCGTAAAGCATACACCTCTGTATAAACCAGGGGAAGTCGCTTTCAGTTTCATAGACAACGAAGACCTAATGGATTATCTGAATCAGGAAATCGGGCTAAATTCCAAAAACCAAGAACACCTGTCTGATACGACCATAGCAAGTTCCAACCTTTTTGAGGGTTCAGACGCTTTTTTTGACAGTCTTTTTGATTTTTTGACAGAAATGTTAGAAGGAATCTTCTTAGCACTTTTAAACCCAATTTTGCAACTCACGGGTTTTGTATTTATCATAGTTCCGGTAATAAACGCTTGGTTCGGTCTGTTAACTTTGTGCTGTAGACTGAAAGGAAGAAGCAAACTAGATTAGTTTTGTTTTCACGCTTTTCTCCTCCATCTTCCCCTACCAATGCTTTCTCAACAAAACACTCGCTATTAGCATTAACAACGATGCGGTGCAGAAGTCGTAACACGACAAAATCTAGAATGTTGAAGAATCGTATCCAAGGAAAACTGAATGATGACCACTACCACCAGGAGGCATTTTATACTACAAATCATAATGCTGTCAATCGGATTAGAGGTGCAATCCGTTTTTTTCTGTAAAGACGATGAAGTGGTCGAAACGGTCAAGTTCGAAAAGGAACCCGTTTGTTTACCACCAACCAAAGAACCAGACAGTATAATCAACGGAACAGTCTACTTATTCAAACCCAATCTAAAGCGCACGGAAATATCCGCATACAAATGTCAAAAAAGAATTACAGCAACAACCACAAAAAGAGATTGCGGTTTTTGGATTTGCTCTGGAGATAGCGTACCTTACCACGAATACTTTACCCAATCCGTTCCTCCAGAAACGTGTAGAAAATGGATGGAAACGAACCGATGTGAGGACTGTCTTTCTGTTGACGTTGATGACAAGAGCTCTTGTAATTTTAAAAAAAAGGGAGTTTTCCAGTATTCCACCAACGCTCGTCTTAGAGTGGAACGCAGCACAGTGTCTTTTGGGGTTGCAGTTTGGTATGGGCATACTGTAAACTGCGATTATTCACATGGCAAAATCAGTCTAAAACGTCCCTGGGATAAAATCGTTTCTTCGTGGGGTACCTTATTCACTGACCTGAAGTTTGGACGGTATGAGAATAAGTCTTATTCTATTCCTGGAGGGGGTGGCTATCGAGATGACTCAAAAACAGTCGTATGGAATGAAGACGTGGAATTACTGAATACCTGTTCCTACGTACTACACAACGAAAACGGGGGTTATATGCTTAGTTTTCGACGTAAACAAGACAATAAGGAAATGACGCAAATCGTTATACCCGATGTACAAACCTTATTTACTGTTTCACAAGAAGATGATATTACGGACCGCTACAAATCTTTACCACAGTATGGATGCTTAGACGCGAGTATAGCACAAGATGTCACAGGAGTGAAAGCCTACGCACTCCCGGGTGACTTAATCGCAATCTTTGTAGAGAGCATGACCGACGCAAATTTAGCGTTTAATAGTAGCAACGGTACCGAAGTTGTTGTTCCCATTCACGGTCACATAAATGGAAAAGGTATCTTGAATCAGATAGATGATAATAATGGTAAGGGTCAAGTGATTCATAATAGGGGCAAAAGGGATTTGGGAGCAGCATTAGATGCTCTAGCCTCATTTCAAGAGTCCAAATTAGCTTACTTCATGGATTTACTGGCAAAACACCAACACGACAATGCCATAGACATGGCATATAGATTGTGTGAAAAATCGATCGAAATATTCGCCATTTGGAAAATTCAGGCCGAAATCAACCCCAGTGCAGTTGTGTCTCATTTTTTGGGTCAAAACGTTATTGTTAAGAGAGAAGGTGACAAGTACAACATTTTAGCTTGCGCCTCTCTTTCAAAAGATAACTACACAGTGGTATCATCCATGAAAGAGACTGTAGAAAAATGTTACTCGCGACCCGTTATAAAGGTAGGCCGAGAAGGGGGGGAGGGAGAAATAAACACGCTCTTTCAGTTAGGAAAAAATAATAGGATTATTACACCCCCTATTTATTTCGAGAAATGCTCCAGTAAACCAAATTTTACGACCCATTTCGTAATTGATGATGAAGTACACCAGTTTATTAACTATTTTAAAAATGACAATTTTACTAGCGACTATCAGGAAGACGTCACGGTGTTGGGTCCTAAAACAGACCAATATTATGACATAGAGAGGATTTATTACGACGTGAAGCACGTGACCTTATACGACGAAGGAGAAATTTCAGTTAGTCTCGTTGATGTCGAAGATGTGTTAGATTATGTCAACCAGGAACTAAGTATTAGAGCCAAATATGGAAGTAATAGCAAAATATTATACGCTGGTGGTAAAGGCTCAGTTCCGAAAGATTCGGATGTGATGGTATTCTTTTCTGACTTAATGACTAACATCATATTTTTCTTTTCGAATCCAGTTATGCAGACATTGGCGCTTTTCATCTTGTTAGTCGCGACCGTCTTTAACTGGTGTCGTTTATTTTATTTGTGTTGTAGTAAGCCCGACGCTAATATTCGAATATTTTCTACGATTGGCCCACGATATTCTCAGATGAAAACTAGTGGGGCAGATGGTGACGATTATGATGAAGATGTCATGTAGACTCAAGTTCCCAACCCAAAAAATTAGAAACGCAGAGACAAGCCTCTGATAAAGTGGCCAGTAGATTCTGAACATATTCGTCAGGTATAAGTTCTCCCTCGTAACTTACTAAAATCATACTAAGGTGGCGAACAATAAACAAATCTTTACCATCAAATTCAGCATTCTTTTTTAAGCGAAATCGACCTTCCTCTCTGTCATACATTCCCGTCACAGTCAAGTCAGGATCGTCTATTACATCTTTAATAAATCGATTGACTGGGAAATTCTTTTCAAGATTATGACGCGGTTCTTTCCAATTTTTGTCTCGTTTCATAAACCAGATAAGAAATAATGGACCTAAAAAGTATCTATCATCATACCCAATTAAACGTTCAAGCGTACAAGGGGATTGATGGTGATTAGATAGGTAAAAGGAGCAAACATCCTCAACAACGTCAAAATTGTCAAAAAGTAGTTGAAGGTTGGATAACTCGATTATTTGCAGCTGATGATTTATATAAGCATTTGTATTTACGAGTAAAGAAAGGTTAGATGATGATAAAAATCCTTTTTGATTTCCATCCTCTTCTTTCAAAGGCGGACACCCAAAAGCTACCCTAAAAAGTCCAGTGCCAATTTCATATCGCACATCAAAAACTTTGCTACACTGTTCGTCTTTATTGCTTGCATGGTGACGAGTGTTAGCGAGCAGACTGCAACGAATTGCCTTCATAAGGCAAGGGTCTCTTTTTTCTTCCGTTGATTCCTTCGAAAAGGAGGAAGATATCAAACTCCGACACAGAGGTAAAAGTCGAGCTCTTATTACTGGAAACCGGATTAATCTGTTAATACCAATAAAAATATCCACAAAAGTATCTAACGTCCAAGCGCGAGAAATCGGAAGTTCAATCCCGATGAAAAGATACTTTTCATTTTTCTGTTGCAAATCCCAGCTATTAAACCAGGGGCGTTGAAGCAGCCGTCTAGGATAAGATTCGTTAACAGAATACAACACATCAGAACAGTTATCCATACTAAAGTGTTCTTGATCAATTTGAAGAAGAATAAAATTGCCATTTAGGTTTGCGGCAATTTTGGTCTTTTCAGCCACTCTCACTATGAAAGAATTCGTAGCAGACATTTGCGATGATTTCTCAAGAGATCCAGAATTTGCCAAGGTGAAATATTCCGCGTCTTGGAAAGTGCCATCAAATCAAATTCAAGCGCCACACTTTTTCGAAGTTTATAGAATCCGTAAACGCACAATGGGTAACTTGAAGTTTTTAGCAAAAGATAGAAGACAGTACACTGAAGACTTACTCGACATCAACAATCTGTATTTGTTGGTCTCCACGCTGTTAAGCCTTAACTGCGAATGTTGCCTTGGTAGTCTGTCTGATGAAAAAATGCAACATCTTAAACGGATTGGTAAAACTTTAAAGCAGGCAGAATTGGCTAAACACTATACAGATGTACAGCACATATATTTTTTATCTTTTTTGAAGCTAGTCAACTCTGAAAATCATAACACCACATGGAATCATTTATTTTCACCATATGTACAAAAAGTATCCGAAAGTATTGTAAACGAATACAGACGAAAATATAATACCTGAAATTATTGTATTTCTTTATATATATATATATATTTAAAAGCTGCCCGGTCGTCTGACGACCATTCCTCTGGTAATCTTTCGTAATGACATCTTTAAGTCGCAGCAAAATTGTCATTAGCATCGAAGGGAATATTGGCTGTGGGAAAAGTACTCTCAGCCAGAACCTCGAAGCACTTTTTTCATCAGCCGATGAGGGAGAAAAGGGTCCACAACTACCCCCTAATGCTGTCAGAGTTCTCGACGAAGATGTAGCAACTTGGTCAAATATAAATGGGAGAAATTTACTACGGGAATTTTATTACGATCCTTTCCGGCACGCTTTTCATCTACAATCCATCATCTTATCCTCGACTTCGACACGTTTACGTCAAGCCATCAGCCAAAAATATATTTCCGCTTTTCCGAGGATCATTGTAACTTGCAGAAGCATTCAGTCTGCCTACAAAGTATTCATTCCAACTTTGATTGAAAAGAACTTTATAGATTCAGCAGCCGCCGATGTTCTGAACTTCGTTATACACAACATCGAAGATGAGATCAAATACCCGAGCCTTTTAATCTACATTCAGACACGCCCAGAAACGTGTTATAAGCGCTTAAAACTCAGGAAAGAGAAATGTCCCATATCTTTAGAGTATCTACAAGATATTCACTTTAGACACGAACAATGGTTAACTCCCGATAGACTGATAGAGGGTAAAATAACCTTCGATCCTAAAGAGAACCGTTTCGTTCTTCTTATCGACGGTGAAAAAGAAATAACTACCATAACGAATTTAGTATATGACAAAATAACCGATTTTGTCAAAAAAGCGAATTTAGATCAAGCGCAGTCCGTCGACCAAGAAGTGAATGAGATACGGGTTAGTCAACAAAACGCGACTCTCTTTTCTGCTTTTAATGGTATAATCAATGGTAAAACTGACGATGTTCCGGAGGAGCTTCTTATTCTCATGGAAAATATCAAAACCGATTTAGCGGAAGATGATGTCGCGCAAGGCTTGGTTGCAAAAACGGTCTGGACAAGAATGGCGGCAGCGGCAGCACAACAACAGACATGAAAAATTTTCAGTTGACACATCGGACTTTCTCCTTTTCCGAATCTAAGATGAAGCGAGTTTGTTCTTCGTCATCAATACTACCACCTTCAGTCTCACAAAAACGATATCCATCGCTTTCTTCATCATCATCATCATCATCATTGTCCTCTAAAAGCGCCTTAAGGTGGTTCAAGTAAATCTGACGATGTCGTTCCTTACATTTTTTCTCAATGAATACCCTTTCAAAACTATCATCTTCATCCTTATCTCTTTTTGAGTCGCAAAACTCTTCTTTATCATCCGACAGAACCTTGTCCATAGCCCTTTGAATCAAATAATCACGTTCCGTGGATAGCTTCGAATACAGTCGTTTGAAGTAACGACCAATTCTTTCCTTAGCTTGGATCAGATTGTGTAATTGTAGTTGATAGACTTCGCAACTCTGCGTACGCACAATGTGATCTCGATTAAGCTTTAAATGGTGTTCCTCCTCTGAAAGTCGCTTTATCACACGACAGTGATCTTGATCAACCTTCATTCGTTTATCACGTATTTTGATGAAAACCTGCTCTAAGTCATCATTCTCATCCATCACACTTTCCATCCGTTGAAAACCGTATCCGCTTTTTTCTTCTTCCCATTTTGATCGTAGAGGAAAGTTGTACAACGCTCTGGTCATGTGATCATGAACAATGTAATCTACATACATAAACCATAGAAACAAAGACCGACTCACAGTTACAATCGCATTATGGAGTATCTCCCCAAACCTGACCATGATTGGGTAGATGCGGAATTTTTAGTGTTTTGCGGTTTGGGATTATCCGAAACAATCTACAACGAATTGTTGTATGACGATGAGGAAGAAGAAGAAGAAGACAATGGCTGCTTTTCAAAGTCGTTCTTGGACAGTGTTAACATAACGTCTGCCAAAGCTTACACCGCAAAACATTCAAACGATTTTTACGTCTGTTCTTATTACGTTTATCACGATTCTCCAACAGAGTTTCTGAATATCCAAATATCCGCTATATATCGGTGCAAACGTACTTCTGAGGATGGCTTTTTCAAACGAAAAGGGGCGCTATTGTTCCTAAAAACACGAGAATCGCTAAGCGATGTGATGTGTGCTGTAAATACTACCGGTACTTTTTCAACGAGATGGCTAAAACAAAACATCGATTGGAACCGTACGTACAATTACGCACTTTCTCCATTTATCGAGCTTGAATTGGAATTTCAGAATCTACCACCACCGATATTTCGAGAGGATCAAAACAATGAAAGGTTCCGTGCTGTGAAATACGCTCAGCTCACGAACATTGCTCGTCTCTTATGCCACAGGGTTTTCCTTTTAGAATGCGATGGGTGGCTCAGAGCAACTTTTGACGTTGCCAATCCGAAACACGTTTCTTTAACGATGCGTTTTTTTTTTTTTTCACCGCAAACTATCCCATTGCTACAGCTACAGTCTGTCTACGTACCAGACTTCGATTGTGATATTCATCAAGGAGGTCCGATCATGACCAAAAAGACCTTCTATCTGACTGCGTTTCAATCGGAATGGTTTTCGCAATCAAGCGTTTTTTTAAATTTTTGTAGATACGTCTATTTCCGCCGACAATATGCAGATAACTTCATTCAGGAATTGCATGATGAATGGCGACAAGCGACAGCTTCGAAAAAATGGATGGCTCATCATTTCATTCAGCTTCTTTGTGAGACGAACGAGTTGTTATGGAACGATATCAAAGACGCTTATAGAGAAGACATCAAATTTTCTCACTACTTAGAGTGGTGTGAAGAAAAGAAACGCTTGTATTTGTATCGCGCAAAAGAAAGGTTAGCATCGGCATTAAACAACTATTCTTTTCCCGATTTTTTCTATTCATTTTACAAATTGGTCGTCTCTTCGGAATATGATCGATTTGTAGCCCATCATCTTTGCACATACCACCCATCCATATTCGTTACATCGGATGTTTCCAAGCCCCTCATACCACCCCTAGATATCAAATCGTTTAATAAAAAGGCCAGAACGTCCGTTAGAAAACAGGGTAAATCTCTTAATTTACAAGGGCGATATTATTTGTGTCTCTCAGCGGCAAAGGACACCATTTATTCCAATTTTCATTCCGAGCAGAGCAAAAGCGACCACCTTCCGTGTCCAATATTAGTAACACAAAAAACTTCATCATCCGACCCCGATGGAAAATTGTCCTCATGGGGCGCAAGCTGTTGCGGGGATCCCAGTTATTACGGACCCTCGCAAAAGCACATTGACACCTTTGAAAAACTTACAGGAGGAGGAGACATCCTTAAGGGTATGATTGAGGACGCAGCGAAGGATAGAAATCCCAAGTTGTTTCTTTGTAAACATTTGACGTTGTTAATGCATGACCTGTACAACGAAATTTTCCCACAGAGTCGTTCTCCAGAAACAACTACTACCATCAACTATCACGAACTTATTAACCCTCAGTTATCCATCGTTTCTATTCCTTTCGACATCGATCTTAAAGGTTTCAATCAACCGTTTTCTTTCGAAGAAATCCTCACGATCGTAGACGGAATTTCGCAAGCGATTCGTATTTTTATCAATATCATTCGCAAGGAACGATCGCACAATACTCCCGTTTCTGATTTAAAACTATTCGTGTACAAATCTAAATGCTGTTTACCAAAAGAAGAGGATGACGAGACTGAGGAACGAAAACAAAACGATTCCCTATGGTGGTGTCAGTGTACAGAAAAAATCGGGTTGAGGGTTATAGCTCAGCTACCGAACGACGTAATCATCTCCAATATCGATGCCTTAAAAAGTTGTGCGAATCTTATAAATGTCTTGCTTAGGTCGCATTTTCCAACAGTAAAGATCATAGAAAAAAAATGCGGCGACGTTAAGTCCGTGATCGACACTAAAGTGTGGGAAGGTTTAAAAACACTTCGGCTACCTTTTTCTTACAAAGAGGGAAATACACGCCAGCTATTTCCCATTTTCACTTTTGACGAGGGTTTAGGAACAGATGCGAATGAACTTATTTATAAGAAATTACGACGACTGTTGTTAGATCCTTATATCGCACTGATTCATAGAGACTCTCGGCCTGTACCACAACCATCATGTAACACGTTTGTTTTCGCTGGGGTTTCTTCATTAGAAGAAGGAGAAGAAGAGTATTTCCAAGATACGGAACAAACCATCGAACCCGATTTTATAAAAAACTACTCAGACTCTGACGATGATGGTTTAATTCAATGTAACAATAAGCCGGCTATGATGAGAGATGTTATGAGGCAGTTCGGCATTTCCGGAGGAAACGCGGAAAATCGGTTCCTCTCTCGGCTTCAAAAAGATGTTTATTTACATATGCGCGCATCAGATTTCAAATTAAATTACTGCTTTTTTGACTGTAAGCTGAGAAGGGATGATACCAGTTTTAGTCCATGCTTGCGATACAAACTTCTGACCGGGGAAAACCAAGAAAAATTTGCGGTGTGCTTACAAGAGGACAGAAAGAAACGTTCCAATAAAGTTATCTATTTTATCCTTATCAACCATAGAGCAGAAAGAGAGGGGGGAGACGCCGGCTTCCATCTATATCTAATGTGTAAATGCTTTTCTTGTCATAACAACGTTGCAAAATGCGTTTTGTCTTGGGTTTTGCAGAAATAACCCAGCATCACTTCCTTCTCTTCAGCACCTATTTTTCCCTTTTGGGGGCATTCGTCTTTGCAGTTGTGTTAAGTCTCGATTTGCAGTGTAAACGACTGTATCTTCACGTGCATATAATGGCCTTCGTTATTAGCTTGCTAATAGAATCGGTCGTGTGGTATTACCTAAACACCAAAACGGAAAAAAGACGCGTGGTAATCATTCGCTCATTAGGACGCGCAATTCCGTTAGTAACTTGGCACATAACCTTAACTCTCTTTTCCGACATTCAGTTGCTTCAAGTTTGTTTCGTTTACGCCATCGTATCCACTATCATTTGCGCATTTTTCTTTCTGTACGCCGTTTACGAGATGGTAGTTTTTTTAGCGGATCCTTTCAGCCAATAACAGGAATATTTAACTATACATAAGAGCCGGCTGGTGGGTATTATTCTTGAACAGCTTGGCGACTAGAGGAAAACAAAAAATGGCTAATTTTGCGCCTTCCCAGACTATTTTTACGAACGAAATATTTGGTCAACTAACTAGTAATGACATGGTTAGACTGTTGTTACATTCCTTCGACATTCAAGGAGTACAAAGAAATCAGGTCCTCCCAGACTATACCACCGAGCATCTCATCAGCGTTATCAGTATCTTGAGTTCGGGAAGAGCGATAATGGAGAGACCAGTGGGCGGCGGGTTGAACGTGATAGTTTATCCCGAACTCTATCAACTACCTCGAATATGCGAAAAATTTATCCTGGATAAACCATTCCGAGCGAAGAAAGTCGAGCCCACAAAACTAGCTCCAACCGCAAAATCGGTAGAAATAACGAAACGTGCCAGTACAGTAGTCATAGGCGCTTCATACACGTTTGACGTCAATTTATTGGCAGATTTAACCAAGTTGTTAAACCACGATAATGAAAACGACAAAGGGATAACCAGGCATTCCGCAAACAGCTTTTTGCGCGCTTACCGTCATCAGCATCAAATGATCTGCGAAAGCTTCGTATCTGGAACGATCGAGCAATACATCAATTTTTTGAAACATACAGCCGAAGATATTTTGATCAAGGAAGCTTTCATCTCTGGGAAGGAGGAGTATACTTCCAGAGTATTAATGACTGATGAGAATAAATTGGCCGAAATTATACAAAACTACGCGGAAGCCAAATGCCGAGGCACGGGCATCATCAACGAAAAACCCATGTACTTTCTTCAGTTGGTTCAGAAGGCTACGCAGTTAGTCACTTCCCTTCCACTGTTACAAATCAACGATGGCCACAAGAGTAGTTATAACGGTAGCACTACTATAACAACATGGCCCGAAATGAGTGAAGACGATGAAAAAATCGCGGGTGTTCTGATTATCGGTAGCGGCGCTATGCAGTTCCTTCCCACTCAGAAAGTGCGACTCATTCGAGACGTCCGAAGAGCCATGGTCGAGTTTACTTCGCAAGACTATAAGTCGGCTATGGAGACAAAATGGATAGTATCAGACACCGACAAGTATAGCGAACGACAAAAAAAGGCAGCGGAAGCTTGTAAATCTAGCATAAACAACCATTCCCGCGTCATAATGAAAAGCGTAGTTAAAGCCGAGGAAAGAGCTTATAATTCGGATCCTATTCCTACAACACACAAGAAAGAGAACGTTTCTTCGATTGTAATAGAAGCAGACTGTTTAGTAACAGTCGATGGGAAATACGTCATTGTGGATTCCGTCGATGATGTGTTTAATAAAACGGACGATGTCTCTCCGACGCGAGATAAACTTACTTTAATCCAATCTTCCATTTTGGGAAGTACAGGGGCCATGTATCTCCCGGATCCCAAAAGAAACCACCTACCTTCTCGATTGGCGCTTGACGACGGAGCGGAAAAGGTGACCTGGGTCTCTTTTCGGGATACTCTTGGTATGCTTACGAGCGCCAAGTTGTTTGATAATAAATACCTCAGCCAGAAATTTAATCAGTGTTTAAACGACGGTAAAATGAAGGAGCGCGTTTTAAAAACTCTGCATTACTGCCCCGCCGGTACTCTCGTTCACCAGTCAGGGGAAATGAAGTCCATTAAGCCTCCGTTTGTTCGCGTACCAGCCATAGGAGAATTAGTCTTTCAAGGCAATAGAGCTATGTATCTCGGTCAATTATCCTACGAAACGACATGTTCTCCATTATACACCGACGAAGCCGTGCTCGAAGCGTCGCCCGTGTTTGATTTTTATCTCGTAAAAAGACCCGTAGATAGGGGAATCTTTAGCTGGGAGGAAAAAATCAAAATAATCCACAAATCCCAAGAGACACTTTGGAGCGAAAATCTGAACACGTTTAAAATTCAAGGTTTTCCTCGGAGAATTCAGGCCAACATCCCCCCATGTTATACTGGAGAATCTTTATGGTTTGGTCAGGCGCATCAAATTCTTTCTTTGTTCGGAGAGAGTGACAAAAATACTGCCATCGTAGAATGGAAGAAGTCCTTACAAGTCAAGGATTACTGGTTCGAGTTGTACGTTTGTCAATACGCGTTATGCTCCCTGTTCCTCCACTATGACGAAATGGTCACAGCCGCTAATAGCGGCGACTCATTTACTGTGAGGTACATGTTCGCGATTGCCGACACGTATTACCAACAAACCGGCTTACTGGCTTTTCCACAAAATTTAGCTTGTTTGCACGCATGGTCGATAGTGACCAAACATCAACGGGTCAAACAAATCGTTTTTGACATTTTGCATTTCGTTCATAAAATTGCCGATGGTTTAATCACTTGTTTTTCTCGAGATAGCGCTTTGAGCGATATAGCCGATGTGCTAACTCATCTCTCACCACTAACAGACGCTAACGTACCATCTCCCGTAAATGTCCGAGGGGCAATGACTAACATATGCTTTATCAACGGTAATAAAGATATGAAACAGGACGTTTTCACGTTTCACAATGATGACGGTAACGAATATTACGCCTGGGAGGCTGCGACCTTCGCAAACAAAGCAGAAATTTACAGAGATACCGTAATTGACAAGGTGTTTATCAGTTGTTTGTGTACCATGGGAAAGGAATTACACGCTGGTTATTTGGATGTCGCAGAAGTGACGGAAATATACGGCCAAGGAAAAAACGAGTTTTTCCTCATTAAAGATGACAAATTGATTCAGCTGGACCCCGAGACCGAGGAGACGGAAGAAGCCATTAAAAATAAACGAGGAGAACAATATAACAAAGTAACAAATTTCGTACTAACTACGCTCCAAAACAAAACAAAATCATTTAGAGACGAGTCTCCTCTGTACCGAATGACTAGTTTTTGTCCAAACAGTATGCACAACGAGGTTCAGTTTTTACCCAGTTCTTACGCTTGTTTAACAAACGGCATCATATTTTTACCTTCGAACGTGAAAAGTCAGTGGGGAGAGATTAATTGTTCCAAAGTGATCAGATTTGTGTTTTTGGAGCCTAGGGTAGCGTCACCTCGAGTACCCTCGATTCTTCATACCGAAGATCAAAGAAGCCAGGGATTTATTAACGCACACAGCACCGGAAACTCCGCGTACGAACATCCGGACCCTCGATTTTATACTTTCGTAGAGCACGACTACCACCCCACGGCGGATCTTACCCAGCAGATGATATCAAACACTTTCTTGGACGAATCTCCGGTCGTGGCAATTTACGCTAGTATCGCGTCTCAACTGCGTCTCGACCCAATCGCATTCGCGGCTTACGCCGACAAAGTAAACCCCCCCTTCGCTTTCACAATTTTGAAGACGACCACTTACAGGACTGAGCACGCGTTTTATGTGGCTAAAAAGGGGCACAACTTATTCACAGCTCCCGAGAGTCAAGTGAAAGCGGTGCCAGATAACAACTGTATGAACATACAAGTGCATAAACGAATGGCGTTTATTGACAATACCCCGGGAAGCGCAGCTCTTTGTCTGCCCAATGTGTTTATTCGCGGACAGTTGACATCGGACGTGTGTTTCATGCGAGACTATCATAAACTTCCGCAGCAAGCATCGCACTTCGATAGAAGAGAAATCTTTTCAAAACTCAAGCGCATAAATTCCGCAATAAGGCCCACAGGCTGTCTGGAGAAAAAAGCCATAGGTTATCCGAACAATACTATTCTAGACATTTTACCAACTCCTTGCCCCGTTAATCCGCACACATTCCAAAACCCCGTATGTCCCTTAGGACGAAACCTAACTTCAGCATACATCAACCGAGAAAGTCAAGACCCGGTGACCACATTTTTTGACCATAGTATACCCGACTGCAGGGGCATGAGCACTTTTAATCCTTGGGCTTCTCACGAAGTTTGCGTCGGTCGCGTTTTCTATTCAGAAAATTCGACTAACCAGACGAGAAAAGAGGGTTTTTTTACATTTTACGAGCCCCTATCCTCTTCCTCCGATAACCAAGCCACAGATATTAGTACCTTCATTGACCAAATGAAATGTAAATCTAAAGAGCAGCCTTGTCATTTTTTTAACGTGGGTAACAGGAAATGTCAGTATCCCAGTTCGTTATTTCTCATAACTTACCCGCAATACAGTTACACCGAAGGAGCTAAAGAGGCCACTGAAAGGCACGAACTCGCGAACTATTTGATTAGAGACAACTTCTCTCCCCTAGCCAGAATCGACATTCCGAAAATGCGCGGTAGTTCTTGTTTGAGTTACCTACGCGAGTAATAATTAACAATAATTTATTAAAAAGAAAAAAAGCCAACAACAACCCAACCTTATTTTTTTCCTTCGCCATGAAGCCCGAATGGTACGGCTTATTTTCTCCAGCCATCGTTGAGGAAGGAGAACAGGGATCGCCAATTGGACTGCCAACATCAGTGAGATCTTTTACCGAACAATTGCTCTATCTGAACGAACACTTGCTATTGCCTCATAAGCAAAATGGAGAACTTTCGGATTTTTCCCGGGATCAATTTTTCGTATGTAAAATAAACTCAGACGACCAACTACGCGTGACCGACAGGGTGGTGTTATTCCCTACTACAAAAGATACGCAACACGAGAGATTTCCCCTCTTAATGAGCGAAAAAACGGCCAGAACCCGTATTCTCGCCCTGTTTCAGAAAGCCCTTTCGATGACAACAACAACTACTACCACCAACGAACGAGAAAGCGCAGCAGACGGCGATGATGATGAGTCTTTCGATTTTCTAGAATTATTCAATATAGAAGACAAGATCGACGTTCTTGGTACGTTCGTGGCTTTGCTCGCGTTACTTTCAAAATTAAAGGGAGTTCTAACAGAGAAAACTAAGCACTGGCTCTTGAGGAATCAGGAAAGATTAAACGCCGACTCAGTCGAACGAATCAGAGGAATACTGGACGAATCCTCACAGAGCGAATCAAACAACGCTGTTGGCGAAGAGCAGTCTCAGGTAATGCTGAGGTATTTAATGAAAAAACTGAGCGATTTCTACGAACTGCTCCACATTAAACCCATCGGGATGGTCATGAGTTTATTAGAAACGAATCAGAATTACGCTACGTTCGGAGATTTCGTTCAGGTAAAGTTACGGATGTTTTGAGCGCTTTGTAGAATTATTTTTCCTTCGGCCCCCCCCCCCCTTTCTCCAAGAAGATTTTACCTACATAATACGTTAATGGGCATTTAACACCATAGTCGTGGTGGGTAATAAGCGTAGTTGTTCAGCTCGCCCAAGCGCATATAAGACGTCTAGAGAAAAGAACACATTTTCCCACATTGGCTGTCGATTTGGCTGTACCCTTTTTTTTTTCAAATGGGGAGTATTACATTTCTCACAGGAAGAGAGGATGAGGCGGTTGCTAAGCTTTTTCAACACTTGGAAGAACATGAGACGGAAGGAGAAGACGTTATACTTATTTCAAAAGACAAAATAACAGCACCGGAAAACACTGTTTGTACTACAGTGGGAACCCCTTATCTAATGGAACGAGCATTTACCGTTTTATCTAAACAGGTATTCGGAATAAAAGATGGTCATTTATTCCATGATTTAGGAACTTGTGAACTTGCG
>SDAX010000007.1:32283-45380 GCA_004193615.1 Conus consors
CGCACACATACACACACACACACACACACACACAAGTACTCACCTACATTAATTATATATCCATACACACAGACAGACCAACATAAGAAAAAAGTGCATACATGTGCATGCATACCAAAACATACGTACGCACGCACATGCACACGCGCGCACGCACACTTGTATGTATGTATGCACACAGACAAACATACATTAACGTACAGAAGAAAAATTGGGCATTGAACAGAGTCCTGTGTCTTTCCAGGACCAGCATGGGAAGAGCAAGGACATTCTTTTCATCATGTAAATGCGGACACTGTTGACTCCTCCTCATCATCACTGCTTTTTCAACAGTTGCCACAGGCACATTTCACCTGCTCGCCAGCTCATGAAATGGAAGAGGGAAACTGGAACTTGGCAACAAAGATATGGGATAAACGCCGTGAAAATGCTTCGCTGAAAGCTGGTCAGAGTGGCAAGATATTTTTGTGTGATTTTTGTGATGCCACTTTTGCCTCGGTCAGCGGATGGAAGGGTCACATGAATCGAGTTCACCTGAACAAGTTGCCCTACTCCTGCAATCTCTGTGGAAAGGGATTCACAAAACTGGACAATTATGAGGGACACATGAATATGCATAACAATATCAAGGCATACAAGTGTCCCTACTGCTCAAAGAAGTATCCCTACAGAACTAGCCTCAATATGCATCTTCGCACCAGTAGATGCAAGATGAAGAGAAATATTACAGGAGACCCAATGCAGTAATTATGATTTTTGTTTAGTGGCCCATTAACATTGATTGCCAAAGTAAGCAGGCCAGTGTTTTTACACTTAGTGAAGTTGTCTCCCAACCATCTCATTATTACCCAGATCCAAAAGTCGAAAGATGTTCATGGCTAGTTGGATTCTCGAAACACCCACACAGAGACACATTTGTTGACATATTTGTATGGGGGTTCCAATAAGTAGGTGGTGGGGGTGGGGGGATGTAAAGGGAGAGAGAGGTCACCTAGTTTTGTAACCAAGCACTAAGATTGGAAATGGGTCTGTTTTTGAGATGGAACCTTTCACAGCATTATTTTTACCATTCAGTTCCTCCCCCCCTCCCCTCCACTCCAGTTTGTTGGACAACTTAACTGACATCATTTACAGTGTTTGCTGAAATTACCACCATTTGCACGCATGCCTACAAACATAGTCACATACTCTAAAACACAATTCCCCCATGTATCCCGACACATTCATTTACTACTCTCTTGATCCTAGGCACAAACTCATCTGTGTGCACACAGACCTGCACACGCATGCATGCGCCTGCGCACAAACACCACACCACACACACACACACACACACACACACGCACACACAATGGGGTGATTCGAGAGAGATTGCTGTAAATTTTTTTTGTGGAGAGATTGTTGTAATTTTTTTGTGGATAATCTATGTTGTTGAGCCTAGCCTTGAATGCTAGCTCAGATGAAAATGTTATTAATTTTTTTATGGTTGTTGGGCAGCATAAACTAGATCACGAAAAAAAAGAGAGACAGTCTTGATTTTCATGTGTGTGTGTGTGTGTGTGTGTGTGTATGTTTTCGAGTGTTTCTTTTCAGTTTTGAAGTTAATTGTTTTAAACATAGTTTCAACATAATTCTTTAGTGCACTTAGTTTTCTGCTTATCGACCAAGAAAATGTGTCTGTAGATTGGAGATGTAAACTGATAGAGATACATACTATTGAGATCCTTTGTGTTTTGATTTTGAAAATCTGATATGTCTCTCAACCCCCTAACCTTTCCCTGTTCCCACACCCCATCTTTTTTTTTAACTTATTTTGTATGTAATTCACACCTCCGCCATTGTTTTGGTGGAAAGATCACAGACTGGAGGAGCTGTGAAATAAAAAGAAAAGATTTATTTGTGGTTAACTTGGTTGCTTCGTATTAATTCACAGTCACTATGTGTGAGCATGCGTGTGTGAGTGAGTGTGCGAGCTTATCACATGAAATCTTTGACTGAGTTATTCACTGTCATCCCAGAATCATCCTGTCTTTTTTCGCTTTCATTACAGAACTAAAGCCAGATCAACTACCGGTAATCAAACTTTCTCCATCTAAGTAAGGCATCACAGTAGAGTTCATCTCTCATGCTCTCTCTCTCTCATTCTCTCTCTCTCCTCCCTCCTGTCCTTGACTGTCCCAGCACCAAATAAAAAACGAAAAGCAGTTAAAACTGGAAATAAGAATTGTTTGACATGCACCCACTTCAAGCAGTGGAAATATGAATTGTTAGAAATTTCACGATATATTGTTTGGTTATTTCATGATAGGAAAATGCAGGCAATCCAAGCGATGGAAATTTGAATTGTTTGATTGTTACTGCATATAAAAATGTGGGCAGTTGAAACTAATACTGATTATCTCAGAACAAATAAAGTGCGTACAGGCAGTAAATGCAGAATATTTTTGTTACTTCACAACAAAATGTAAAATACAGGCAGCTCAAGAAATGCGCATGTTAATAATGTTCCTTCTCATCACGAATGCAGTTCTGGCAATTTTAAACATGGGAAGTACAAAATGTTTGGTTGTTTCATTGCAAATTAAGTACAGGCAGTTCAAGCACTGGTTTCTTAGAGCAGATGATGGAAAACCTGTGTTTCCACTTTTTCCAGAGTTGTGGAGCAGCTGCAAAACCCTGGCGGCGCCATCCCCTCTCTATCCTTTCACTCATACCCAGCATGGACTTTCAGTCACCCCATCCCCACAACCAAAAGCAGAACTCGGGAGATACCCCAAGACTTGTGATAATTCTTCGAGAACCTTCAGGTGTGAAATCTGCAGCTCTGCGTTTGGGAAACTTGCGTCGCTCAGAGTGCACATCAGCAGCGTCCACTGTAAAATATATCGGTTTAACTGCCAGCTTTGTGGGAAAGGGTTCGCTGTGAGGGAACACTTCCTCGACCACATGAACATGCACAACAAGGTCAAGGCTCACCAGTGTCCCAGCTGTGCCAAGTTGTTCACCTATAAAACACATCTTCGCAGACATCTTCGTCATGGAGTTTGCAGTTTCAGTGCTAGAAGATTTAGCAGCCTGTGATGATAGAGAACATTGCTGTCACAGTTGGGTTGATGTACTTACTGAACATTGCCAGTGTGAGTCTTTGTGAAAAAGGTGGAATGAGGAAGCATAATTTAGTGCTTCATGAATGTTATTATTTTCCTGATTTATGAGACTGAAACATGTGTGGTGGGATAATGAAAAAAGACTTTCTGATAATATGAAATATTGTGTCATTTCCAGATAGTGCATACAACATCTCTGTTGGTAGCCATCAAAAGATATTGACAATTTACTGTTATTCTTGTGAGCAGCAGTATTTGAGATAAGAAAACAAAAAATCATATAGAAGGTTTTGCCTTTTTTTTGCCGCCTCGTGAATGTATGCATAAACAGACATTTGTTATAAGTGAATATTTTAAGTCATGAAAGGGAGGGGAGAAGTAATGACGTTATTCTTTTTACTCTTACATTGATTTTTTAATTCTTTTGTTCTGGTATGGAGAAATAGATTTACATTGACTTGAACTCTTTTGTTCTGATATGGAGAACAAGATTCAGAGGACAGATAGTCATTTCCATGTTGAAGTAGTTTGGCCAGGTTAAGTTGTCATGAGGAAGAAAAAGATAAGCACATACTTTTATCCCTTTTTTTTTGTTTGTTTTTGTTCTCAGTCCCTGAATCGTGAATAGAGGCTAGGGTTTTTGTGCCTGTGTTTTCCCACCTGTATTTTTTCCCACCTGTTTGATAACATACTAGCACATTTTCAACCATGTTTCATGTTTGATTTTTGTTTCGTCTAAAATCTGTGTCATTAGATGTGTTTATTTGTGCTGTCCATGAAGTATGTATTTGTGTGTGTCTGTGACTGTTGGGAGAAATGACTGAACCTGTAAGAGAAAAAGAAAAGTATGTTTATTCAGAGAGTAATGCGTGCAGACAGTTAAGACTGACAGTTACTGCCGTGTATTTCCAGGACTGTGGTGGACTTGTTCTGATAGAGGAAGAGCAGGAAGGACAGTCGGTCAAGCCTCTCATCAGTCAGCTTTGACGCCAGCCTTTCCTCAAGATGCATTTTATGAAGCTATAGGACCTCCTCTGGACAGCCCTTCACACAAAACCATAACGGAGCAAATCCGGGTTCTTCACCCTGCACAGTTTCCCTTTAACTGCTTGATTTGTGGGAAAGGGATATTTTCAGCTGCTCGATACAGAGACCACATGAATATGCATAACAACATCAAGGTGCACAAGTGTCCATTTTGTTGCAAGCATTTCACATTCAAATCAGATGTGAGGAGACATATTCGCAATGGTGTATGCAAGAAGCATCTATTACGTGCATAAGTGCTTTGCACTTTTTTTTTTCCTTTCCTTAAAAAAAATTTTTTTTGATGTTATTTCATACCTGTTACTTCCACTCACCACTCACCAGTTTTTGTATAATTGTTTTTTTGTTTCAATGGGATGGAGATTTAAGACGAGGCTGCATTTTGGTGTACAGTTCATTTTGATTGAAGCTGTTCAGAAGCCACATAAATCTCAAGCAGTCACCAATGACCCCATTCCTTATTTTTCCAGGAGCCTGGGAAGAAAACATGTCAGGATTAACAGAAGGGTTCAGCTCTTGGCCTGTTTCATCCTCTGCAATTCATCAGTCCACAAAACAAGAGCTTGATGATCTTCCAAGCTTGCCTTTGTCTTCACAGCCGAAAGATCTCTGTGGTGATTCAAAGCAGGCATTTTCAAGATCCTTGTCCTCATCAACTCCAGTTAAAAAGGCTCTGAAATCAACAAAGATCCTTGTGTGTGAATTTTGCGATGCATCTTTTGCTTCTTCCGGGGGCCTTTACGAACATAGGAATCTGATACACTTGAAAAAATACCCTTTCGTGTGTGATGTGTGTGGAAAAAGCTTTGCAAGGAAGGAGATCTGTACAGATCATATGAATGCACACAAACAGATAAAGGCACACAAATGTCCTAACTGTTCAGCGTCATTTTGTTTCAAGGCATACCTACGCAAACATCTCAGAGAAGGAAAATGTGCGAAAACAGAAAGTGACTGAGGTTTTTTTTGTTTCTTGGTAGATAAACTGCATAGCCGACCAGAAGCCAATTTTGGTGTTTGTACACTTCTGTTTATATTAAATATTGCTATTAATATTTGTGGAAATGACTGTCGGTTGTTACGCAAGTGACGGAAGCTGATGTATGTTTTCCAGGTTCAGTGTGGAGACCTAAATTGACAGAAACTTTGAAGTCAATGTCTTCGGTGTCCCAAGGGCCAATATTGTCTCACGAAGGTGAAAACTTTGTTGAAGACGGCACCTTTTCTGCCTCCTGTTCCACTTCATCAAGTGGGAATCCAAAGGTTTTGAAGCTGGAAGAAAGAGGTTATTTGGCAGCATCTTCTCTTGCAAATGCACCTGGGAGACCTTTGCTTTGTTGTGAATTTTGCAGTGCTACTTTCGCCACAGCTGGAGGACTAAAGAAGCATACAAACAGTATTCATTTTAAAAAATATGCCTTCCACTGCAAGATCTGTGGAAGGGGAATTCACGAAATAGAACGATACAAGGATCACATGAACATGCATTTCAATGTCAAAGCTCACAAGTGTCCGTTTTGTTTGAGACAGTTTACTTTTCGTTCAGACGTTAGAAGACACATTCAGCAATCGTGTACAAGGCGTGCCTCATTTGTTTAAGTCTTGATGTCTTTTTTTCCTTTTTAATGCATTTTGGTGTTTGTTGCTGAATTGATATGTAATCATCTGTACACAATGAGTGTGAGACTTGCAACTCTTGTCAATGTGAACAGTATAAAAATGGGAGGAATGCTCCTGTTGGTAGAAAGAGTTGAAAGGGTGTGGTGTAGCTCATTTTAACTCTGTCCCTGGCAACATAATTTGTCTTTTTTTTTTAACCAGTGAAATGTCAAGTGCTTAAAAAATTGTAGACTGCCCCCCCCAAAAAAACAGTTTTTATAAGAAACACAAAGAAACTAAATCGGTGGTCTGCATTATTTCAGATTTATGTTTCAAAAGGCCAAAATGATTAGAGAGGTATTCCTGAAAAATGCACTAGTTAGAAATTGCATTTTACTATATTAACAGGCGTGTTTTGAGGTTAATCTCGAAGCTTTTTTTTTTTTGTTTGTTTTGTTTTTTGTTTTGGTTACGTCAAGGCTTACATGCAATTTTTGTCCCAGAGAACCAAACAGCAAAATATTTTGAGTGCCCAATGTGAAATATGAGTGCAGTTTTGGACTACATCAATCAGAATACCTTATACAATAGTTTCAATCAATCAGACTGAAAACTCTGGTAACCAACATTTTGAGAGGTGAGTTTGATCAGAAACTGATGAAAATGATTCAATAATTGATGGAATAACTTGAAATGTCAATGGAAAGCATTAAAGTTAGTCACTCTGAGACGTGTCTTGCAAACTATGATTATGGTAAACAGCATATAGTAGAATGGTTGCATAGGACAAATTTCACTAGGTTGTCATCTTCTACCTTTTTGTTATTACATTTTGAGATTCGTTTACATCTTAAAAATTTTTTTTACATGGCAAGTGACATGTATCAAGTCTTACAAAATACTAGGAAGAGTGGCAGCAGATAATGAATGGAAAATTTGTCGGGGGATGAGTGGAGGATGGAGTAGCAGAGTCTCGTTGCTTCAAATCAGATTGTCACTTGGGCATTTCCAGAAGTGGATGCCTCAGATGGTTTTTATTTGTTTGTGTATTTTAAGTGCATTTGGCAGTGGATGTCCCTAATTTTAGTTCGAGATTTTCAGCATTCAAGTGTATAGTACAAGAAAATCATCAAAGAAGCCACACAGGAGCACATTTCAGGAGAAGTTGGAGGAAAGAGTCTCACGCAGTAACTGTGAACTAGTCCTATTTAAGAGCATGTTGCAGCATTGATAAATTGTCTTCTAAAACCATCCCACTGAGGTTCTGATATGATCAGATTTAAAAAAAAAAAATCATTATGTGCATGTAATGTTTAATATGGACTGTAGTAGAGACTTTTGTTGTATAAAAATAACTTGACTGTGGATAACATTCTCTGTGTTTCTCTGCTGAATTAAGTACAAACTATGTACACCTTGACAGTATTTGTGTGCTTTTTCCCCCCACCCCGCCCCCATTCAGTCTTCTTTTCCCATTTCCACTTTTTATGCCGCTGTCGGGGTGGGTTTTGTTTGTTTGTTTGTTTGTTTTTTAAAGATTTTAAGTTCACCTTTTTTTCAGGCTTTCATTTCTTTATAGTCTTGTATTTGTCAGTTTCTTGTGCCAGTTCTTGCACTTGCTGTCTCTGCCCGTTTCTTATTTCTTATATTTTCTCTTTCCTCTCTGCTTGTGTTCATTTTTTTTTTTTAGTGTAAACGTTTTGCTGTTGGGGTTTGATTGTTTAGCTAATTTTGCATTTGAAAAATGCAAGAAAGCAACAAACTACTCAAGTATAATTTTTCCACTTTCCTTTAAAATGGGCAAACTGCTGTAATATCTGTATCTTTTTGCAGTTGAGATTGAATTTTTGTGTTCAGTTCTTGTGTTCCTAATCAGATGATATTTCAGTATCTGCATACAGGCATGACCAAGTAAAGATAATGCCAGCATATCTGAAGAAGTGAATGTGGGTATGCCGGTAGTGAAATTTATTAGCTTTGATGGTCCATGTTGTTTACCTAGAAGACAAGTCTTGCTACATCTTTGCATGCTCAGAGTGTGTGTAGGGGGAAGATCGGTCGCATTTCATGTATGCATACTCAGATAATGTGTGTGGGGAAGGACAGTCTCAGTGTATGTATGTATGTATGTTCAGGTAATGAATGTGTGGAGGCTGGGGCTGATAAGCAGGGAAGGGTTAGCATGCAAAGCACTGGATAATGCTCATGGTCTTGGGGTGTAGGTTTATGTTGACTGGTACAAAATGTAAACATGCTTGTGTAAGCAAGAAGTGTGAGGTAGTTGTGCTGTGACAACACTAAGTTTGAAGAATCAACACTGACCAGTGTATGGGTGTTTCCAGGGCTGAGGGAGGACAGAGTAGGCAAGTCACAGTCTTCAGCGATGCAGCCTGTCATGAACAATTCAGATTTTCACACACCTGTTGTGCCACTGAAGGGCATGCCTTATCACAGTACAGCAGAAAAGAGCTGGGCACTGGACGCCAGACAAGTTCCTACGCACAATCAAGACACTCTGGCGGTCAGCAAGGCTCAGACCAAACAGTTTTTGATCTGTGAATATTGTGATGCCACCTTTTCATCCAGCAATGGGCTGCGAATGCATACCAATGATGTGCACTTCCACCGAGCGCCGTTCGTATGTAGTGTGTGTGGCAAAGGGTTTCAGATGAAACAGCTGTACAATGACCACATGAATAAGCATAACAATGTCAAATGTCACACCTGCCCCCAGTGTTCAGCCAGCTTCACTTACAAAACCAGTCTTCAACGCCACATGCGTTGGGGTGTTTGTAAAAAACAATGATGACTTATGCCTGATGTAAAGCCTCGTTCTTGTGCAAGATATGGGAAGGACAAAAAGAAAAAGCCAGCTAACCCCCCAGTATATTTGACCATTGGTTGACTAAAGGCCTTTGTGTCAAAATGTTTCTTACTTTCAATGCAATATCTCGGAAATTAGCGACTGTTCATGTATCTCCATACTTCCGTATCCCTCATAATCAGTCATTCTTATGCATAGTCTTTTTTAAAAAAATTCTTATAAATCAATGCTGTACTGACAATCATTGTCAAATTTGTGATCGAAGGTGTCCTGTTTTTCCAGGGTCAGTATGGCGAGTAGCTGGAAGCTTGTTTAAACCCTCAGGAAGACAAGCAGGCCGAAGTTTGTCAGCTGAAGGGACCACTCCACCGAGAGACTCATTACTTGGTCACCCTACCTCCTCAGCGTACTTGACCCATACAAAGCTTTCTCGCATCTGCCCTATATGTGGCAAAGGGTTTGACCGAAAAGAGTACTATGAGGATCACATTAACATGCACAGCAACATCCGAGCTCACCAGTGCCCACGCTGTCACCACTCCTTCCTGTACAAGAATAACCTTAGGCAGCATATCCGTGATGGCATCTGTCAAAACAAACCAGTAAACACATAGCCTGTGACTGTGTGCATCAAGCCAATGACAGGGTTTTCTTATTTTTACCGGGTGCCGATAAGATTGGGTACTTGTGTCTTGAAAGTATTGGATCACCTTGGAGCATATTTGGGGGAAGTGGGAGATGGAAGGAAGGGGACTTTATATCACTGCTTCCCAAGGAATCATGAATAGTTTAGCTGGTGATTGTAGCGTAGAGGATACAACATCAGAGATGTACTTGATACTGGACACAATTTTTGGTGTGTTGTACTACAACTTGTAGAATGTGTGAATGTCTTGCAAGCATATGGTTGTGCCTTTTGTGTTTTCCAGAGGTCACTGTTTTCCTTAATTAATGCTGCGTTGTCCTCATAAAGGCCTTGAAAAGGTTCTGTTCTAGGGTGGTTATAATTCATCTTTATTGATGCTACAGAAATTTTTGTGAGGTCCCAGAAGTGTGCTTAGAGTTTCATTTCTGGAAGACTTGAACCCATGAGAGATCAGACTGGTGTACCATCAGTATTTACTTGTACTGGTATGATGAGCAGACAGTCAGCTCACCTTGTCTCTTGCATGTTGAGACATGGATGTGTCTTCTTATCATTCCATTAAATTAGCAGGATATGTTAGAGTGTAGGTCAGTTATGTGTGGAGTTTTATCAGACATGCAGCAAATCACAGGGGCTTTCTGGAAAGCTGCAATAAATTGTAGCATGTGCGCTGGATGCGGCAAGCTTAAACATGCTGCTGGCAGGCGAAGGCATCATAAAAAAGAATGTGTCTTTGAGAAATGTATTGGTTTACTGTTGTGAATGTCTCTGATATGGCATTTTGACAAAGAAAATGATGCTTTACATTTTATGATAGAGGGAAAATAAATATGAAGGGAAGGGACTGGCCAAACTGTTAACAATGCTTGCTTGAACTTTGGGTCACTAAGAAGCTGACCATGTTAGGCACTGATGTGTGAAAGCTGACTCTGCCTTAGAGTGACTTTGTAATAGATGTTGGTGGGAGAAAAAAAAAGGGAAACACAAACATCTCATGCCTCTGGATGTTTTTGCATTTACTATGAGAGAGTTAGTTCAGTGGTCTTGTAATGCTTTCAAGTTTGACTGGATGTGTGCAAGGCTAGCAATTTTTTTTAATGTCTTTTATCATTTTTTCCCCCCAAATTGGAGCATCATTTCAAAATTCTGAATCAGCTTTCCATGAAGTTAGGTTCATACAAGAACGTAGCAATGCAGAGGAAGTGTTGTGGCGATAGCCACTGGATTGAGATGGTATGTCCCTGTAGGGACAGCATTTCAATAGAAATTGAATACAGGAATTCTTGACATACTGTGCTAATAAAAAAAATACAAAACAAAAAACAGTGTAATGCTAGTGATTTCGCCTTTTCATTGACCAAGCTTCAAAACAAACAAACAAACAAACAAAATTCAGCACTGTTGTGCTGTCTGTCTGCTTTTATAGCCCATTCACCTCTCTTTCTTTTGCCAGTTCTCTACTCATCTCTCTCAGGTAGATTTTTTCTAACATGCCAGCATTTTTGTTGTAATGGGGCAACTAAGTGGTGAAAATGTACAGGCTGTCCAGAGTGGACGCTGGCTGTCCATTCTGCAGGGTCAGTTTGACCATTCGACCATTTTCATGTCCTTGTGGCATTCAAATCTTTTTCAGTATTTTTTTCTTGTACTTGTTTCTGTACAAAGGGGATGAAATGTTAAAGGGAATGTTAGGCGCTCTCACCATAAGCTAGTTTTATCAGACTTCAGGACATCAGCAGACCAGTTATCTGGCGGTGAATTTCATGCGATACAGGTTTTTTTTTTGGCAGGACAGGCCCTTTCCTGAAAGGATCTTCTGTGATACGCTGGGCTGAAATTATGAAATGATAAAGAGGAAATTTTGCTAAGTTTTGTCAACATTGCCTCATGACCTAAACTGTGTGGCTAGATATTGACACTGCAGATGAAGCAAGGCTGTGTAGCTAAATGTTGATTGGCAGCTGGACCAATCCAGTCGACAGTTTGGCTATATTGATTGCAGTAAGGCTTTTGGGATATATTGTTGACATATCTGTTTGACTAGATTGCTGGTGTGACTGAAGCTGTTGTGCTAAAAAAAAATTGACGCTGTGCAGCGGTTTGAGGCTGTGGCAAAATATAGCAACTATATTCTCAGTACAAATAACTGTGAAACAAGGAACATATGTATGTGGTCTTGGTTTAGTACTTTTATACAAGACAGGATTAATTTTAATTCAAAATCTTTTTTTTTTTCCTCCTAGAAAAGCACGCATGTGATGTCATTTAAAAAGTCTTTGGTATGTGATTTTTATTCTTTGTTTTCTATTATTGGATTTAGCGCCTGTCAGTTTTAGGTATAGTACATTCTTATGATTGCTTCTCACATGATATTTCAAGTATTTTGAATTGAATTGAAAGATTTGGTCACTGGGCTTCATTTGTGTTTGCAAGTTGGCTTTCTCTGGAATTTCTGGTAAAAAGAAACGGATCACTATCCAGTAATGGAGCACATGTGCTCTCTTTTGTTTTAGTCAATAGGAATGTTTTTGTGGTTTTTAGCCATATTCTCAGAGAGTCGGGCCATACAATACAATGATGAACACAGATGCACACAGATACAAATCTTTCACATACATACTCATAAAAACATGCACATGCTTTCTCTCTCTTTCTCTCTCTCTTGCTCTCTGTCTGTGACTCACTCACACACACACACACACACACACACACACACACACATTTAGAATAATTCCTGGAAACTTTGCACATTTAGAAATATTCGCTTGTCAGCAGTGTTATAGTGACAGCTGCAGTAAACTTTCTAGTTCAGATATTTGTACTGTCTTTCACAAGGAAATGAAATTAATGGTGACAAAAACAGTGCTGGTGTTGTCTTTATTTCTGTTCCATAAATAATGTGAATAAACACATTCTTTTCAAAATTAAAGAAGAGTGTTGTTTTGAGCTAAAATATTGATCACAATATTTTACTTTCAAATTTAAAGAAATTTTGTGTTGGAATATATTTTGCAAATTTTTAACAGCTTCTGAAGAATGTGAACACAGCATGTCATGTGAGAATTGTACATTTAATGTAAAAAGAAAAATGTTATTGCTTCATGTTTTGGTTATATAAAATGGAGACAGAGCAGAGCAATACAAAGTTGTTACATTTATGAATAAAATTGGAAAATGAAGATTTGCACAGGTTTGTTTCTGGTGTATTGTTTTCTTCTGTTACTTTTTCTTCACTATGATTTTTTTTTCTGCCTATATCTTTGTCTTTGAACATTAGAGTTGTCCATCGGTTGTTTTGTATCCAGTTTTTTCTTTTACTTTTTACTGTTCATCATACATGGAATATGAATTGTTAGAATTACTGACAAATGAACTTGGGGAATGCACATAAACACGTGCACACACGCACAAGCAAGTGCGCACGCAGGCACACACACCTCGCATACATGCACGTGCGCATACATACGCTCACACACATGCAAGCACACGCACTGATGCAACACGATAATTTGTTTCAGTTGACTCCTAGGAGAGAAAATTTTCATAAAAGATATTGTCAGGATTAGGTCAAATAGAATACAGTGCTATGTATAATCTTTTGTACTGAGCTTTAATACTTTAGCCATTATAGGACTTTCATTGTAACCATATCTCAAAGACTGGTTTCTCTGCTAAGTGAATGTGGTTTCACTCAGTGATCAGAAACATCACGTGGCTCTTATTTTCCAACCTTCTTTGCAATGCCTACCACTGTCAGGTTCATTTTGTTGTTTATTTTATTTAGTTAATTCGAATAACTGCTCTGATATTGTAAATGATGGGGTAGGGTCAAAATTTATTTATTATGAATAAGGCTTTGACATTGTCAGTGAAG
>SDAX010000009.1:6902-52043 GCA_004193615.1 Conus consors
CCTGCCAAAGAAAGGGTTGGGCCGTAGAGCAACCCTAACCCTAACCCTAACCCTAACCCTAACCCTAACCCTAACCCTAACCCTATTCCCCGGCAATTGGCATCTGAGTAACGTTACCAGAATTTTAGGGTTAGTGTGGGGTTAGAGTGCGATCTAGGGTCCCTGTGGGTCTGCTTGGTGGTAGTTACTACAAAGTTCGGTTCCTGCGTGGTTCTTTGTGCTAGTAGGTACGAGTTTGTGCTAAGAACTGGTTCTGATTTGATCGACTAAACACATCTTAGCCACATTGGTTTCCTCATCTTCTCTCACGTTTCTACAGGCACGAAAAATGTTTTGATACAGAACAGTACTTGGTTCTTCAGTCCAAGAAGAAGAAGAAAAAGAAGAAGAAGAAAAAGAAGGAGGAAAAAAGACTGGGCCTTTATTTACTTTTTGCGATTCAGAGTCGGTTATCACAAAGTGGCCTGAATAAGACAAACTTTATTCTGTCGGTACAAAGTCATGTGCCTTTCTTGTTGTGATTTGTGTGTGGTTGTGTGCCATTGTGAACGCGTGACTGTCTGTATGTATAGTTGGATCATTCACACTTGACTGGCAAAAATGTGTTTTCTAATGTATCTAACTTTTGCAATGTGTATGAGTTTTGTAAAGCGCTCTGTAGCCCGCATTGTGGGATGAGCGCAGGGGTATTATTTTTGTTTTGCTATTAAACAAACTTCACCCTACAAGCATCTTTGGTGTGTTACTTCGAGTACTATTTGTGCGGTGTGTGTATGAATGCATGGTAATTGTTTTGTAACGCACTTGTTGTGATGATGAATGTTGTAAGCAACGTTTTGTCCTCCAGATTGTGGGTGCAAGGGTGCAGTTATGTGATCTTTAAGGGTAGGGCAGACTGGGTCTTTTTTTACAGCATTGAAGGGGTGACCAATAAGCAATGGGTCGTTTTGTTTTACAACAACGACCTCAAAAAGCTGTATATAAGGAGTCCTGTCATAGACCTTAAGTTGCAACATGTTATAGTCCAGAAGTCTAGATACGTCAGCAACATATACACCCTCATGCTTGAGAGCACGCAAGGGGGGCTGCATCTATGGTCTATACAAGAAAAAGACGACAATCCTATAGAGTCTTTGTCTCAATCGCTTTCTAAACTATACCTCACAGGCATCATCACACCGGCTAAAGAACAAACGTACCCATGCACACCACCTATACGGTTCAATGACAGCCTACAGGCGCAGACAAACCCAGCGATCTTCAGACTAGAAAAGACTCAGCATACCCCCTTTTACGATTTAAACAAGCATTTTATTGTCGCTTCTGTGGCTGGTTACACCACATACACAACGCCTCACAACAACAGACACACACAACATTTTTACAAGACGTGGATACCTAGCGTAACTGTAAATTCAGACACCATGGATTGCTCGTTTGAGATTGTGTCAAACACCCCTAGGCACCCACACGAGTGTCTAGAATGCATACTCGGGTATGGCGGGGGTGAGGTACTGAACGCTACCATGTCAAACCTGCTGGCCAACCACTGAATGCTGCCCTGGGGGCGCTGTAGTGGCTCAGAATTGTTGCAACTGTAGGGTATGTTTTTAGGACATCTTCCGCAAAGGTGTTGCAAAAGTAATCAAAGTAGCGTTTCTGAGTGGCTGACACGTGAGGGTGAAAGATGCTCTTGGCGTAGCAGAACACCTTTGCGACAGCCTCCATTTCTGTGACAGAGTTTGTGAGAACTCTCTTCAGGAACCCCTGCAGTGACTCTTTAGGTTGAGGTTTGGGCGCTTTGGCGTTAGGCAGCAAACCCATTGCCCGAGCGAAGGTGTGAATGTCAAACGCTGTTACCTGCCAGTAGTACCTAGGTGGTGGGTCTGCACAGGCAGGGTACTGTAGGAACTTAGAAAGAGCCTCCGCAATGGTGTCTGAGAGGTCTGCCCATGCAATGTGGGGTACGTTAGGGTCGTTTCTGTAGGCATTCATGGTTGATGTACCCACAAACAGCAGACCTGAAGTGAACGGAAAGGTTGGTGGTAGTTTGTGAATGATGACTAGCAGTCTGGTTGCTCTCTTTTTATAACCTTTGTGGGTGGGACTTAGACAAAATTCCTGGCTATAGCACAAACTCAGACTTTGTGTTAATTAGCACAAACTCTGCATGCGTGTATACGTGTTGATTAAGACAAGCTTTAACTTTGTGCCAATGAAACCTGAAATTATTAAAAGGAGAGGGCCGGTAAGTCTGGCTATCATTCTCTCACAGATCGCCGATCCATACGGCACAACCTAAAGTACTAATATGAATTTCAACGTTGTCTCGCTGGCCTTCCCCGCGAAGGTCCACCCGTCAAAGGTGGATTCTGTTGCGAGAGAGCTCAGCAGGCAAGTCATGGATGTCTTTTACGACACCGTTGACATGACCCCAGACTTGAACGATCAGCCCAACTATGTGTTCGCCATCGACCACAAGAAAAAACTTTCTGACAAAAAGAACCCTTTTGTTGGTTCCAAAGAGCTCACAAAAAACCTCAGGAAGGTTAACGAAAAGATCCTTGCTCTCACAACAGAAATGGTTTCCATGCACCTTGGCGGCACCCATCTGGCGGCCGTGAAGGACGCCCCTCCTCCACCATACCCTTCAGCCCCTCCAGCACCGCAGTCTGAAGCACCAGCAGAAAAGGCTCTGCCCCAAGAACTACTTACCTATCAGCCCCCCGTGGAACACAGTGTGGCGCCCCCCACAGTCCCTCTTCAGGTCAGCCCTGCGGCTACCATCCCTCCTCAAGGTGCCCCTGCAGCTACCATCCCTCCTCAAGTTGCCCCTGCAGCTACCCCCGCTGACCTTTCGCAGTACAACAGCGATATCTCTGAATACGGGGACATGATCTTTGGTCCCAGAAGCGGAGCTGTTCCAAAGCCGGTGTTCGTGCAGGTTCCTGCATCAGCACAACCTCAGGTCCAGATTGTCGTGCCAAGTCAACCTGTTCTTTCCCCAACAGTCAGGCTATACCCACAGATCATGTAAATCACAAACAAGCAAGCAAGCGATCAACTAGACCACACAACAAATGTTATAGTGTCGACAATATTTTATTGCGAATAAAATACGCCTCACAAGGTATACCGTTGTCTCGATGCTTGTTCTTTCCAGTCTATCAACGTTACTGTGTTGTTTGCAGTGTTTGTTACGCTCTGGAGGGGTCTCATATCTATCTCCAATGTACCCTGATTAGCTGTAAGTTGAACGTTGATGGCTTTGACATTTTGGTAGACCTTGAACGCCTCTTCTAATGTCTCGTACTGAGGCATCTCGTGAGGGTAGCCTGTGCTATACAAGAAGAGGACAAAAGCCGAGTTGGTCTTGTAGATGACTGACCTGTCGGCCGGTAGGTATCTGTCCAGCAAGATCAGGGTTCGCTCAAGGGTGTCTAAACTTAAACACAGACGTGATTCTGGGGTATGCAAGACTTCTTTAACTAGACCCCATCTGGACGTAATATATTTGATGTTGCCAGACTGAGGGATGTCTCCATGGTCTTTTGCATTGTACGAGTATGTACACTCTCCGGCCTCTATAGAGATAGCCTTTAGATTGTTGTATTTAGACTCAATGTCGTCCTGTATGGCGTCCTCCGTAGACCTCACTAAAGGCTTGTCAATCACCCCCGTAATGCCTCTCTGTCCCACTCCAGACACAAACCCAAACAGTTCTTTGTGTAGCTCGTACGTTGCGATGGGTAAGTAGGCTTTGTCAAGGACTAGGATGTCACTGACACCAGTTAGCATGCATATACCTAATCCGTTAGGAACCTTGAGCAGAGAGGTTGTCTCCCCTATTAGCTTCTGTTGGAACAGAGTGGCTTCTGGGAACACGATCTTGCTGTTGGCAGTAAACCCTAAGACAAACGTTGCGTGTGGGCTTGAAGGGCACTTTAGGAAGAGGTCAAAATCTTCTCCGGTAGTTTGTATTTTATCAAAGGCCTCTTTAGGAGTAGCCCGTTTGATGTTAGGCCGCATTGACCGGTCAGACCTAAAGTCATCTGTAACAGAGTCATAGTACCACCCAGAGGAATCAAAATCTGCATTCACATCCTCCTCCTCTTCTTCTTCTGTGGGGTTCTCTTCTTCTTGGTTCAGCTCGTAGTCTAGATTAGTGGTTGTTGGGGATTCGTACGGCACAAACCGCAGGCTACTAGAGGGGTTACCAGGAAGCAAGTCAAACGTGCCTGCAGTGCGTTCCAAATAGACGGAAGGAGACCCGATGGCTCTAGAGTTGTATACAAAGTTGCCGTCCCTGACTCTGTCAATCAAGTACAGCACGCACCTAAATGATTTAGCTAGAGTATCGCACAAAGCATCAAAAGAGACTCCTGGAGGGGGAATATTCGTTGTAGAAGAAGAAAAAGATAGACCAGCAGACCTCAGTGCCGCTGTGATAGCTTCTGACACCACCAAACTAGTATAAGGAAAAGACATGGCTGCTGTTGCTGTTAAGCCCCCAGCAGATGACTTAGTTGAAGTCAAATATTACATGGACCAGTTTGAACGAGAAGATCTGCATAGGTACACGTCAGACACGGCATCGGATAACGTAGCGCCAGTGGTCATGACTCTATTGAGGCTGTTTACCACACTCAAAAATTCATCGGCGTTCTTTAGATTAAAAGTCATAGAAGACAGTGAAGCTTGTAGAGGGAGGGTCGTATCATGCCCCCGCATACTTTATTCATTCTTTACAAAACACGTTTACAAGAACCGTAAGGAGTTCGAAACAAGGTACCCATGCATAGCTCAGCTGATTACGTTATCTTTATCTGGAGGAACTGAAGGGTGCACAATAAAGTCGTCAAACAAAATCGAATGAAGGTCTGACAGAGCTCCTCTGGCTTCATCGTCTCGGTCTTTGTAGAAATGGTTTATAATGTGCAGGTGCCCTTGCTCTATCGCTCTAAGCTTACTTAAAGGGTGCATGGGGGTACCCAATTGGATCGATCTGGTCAAGTACGCAATAGTTGCATACAGCCTAAACAGGTTTCTTTTGAACGGAGTGGCCAGCAACGGACAGTCAAACGTGGCTTCCATCTCGGATTGTTCTTTTATTTCACCAGTTTCGTACAGGTTAAACGGGGAGACCAGGAAATCTCTTTCAGGGTGTTTATAAAAGACCTTGAAGACCACGAACCGGACCACATCGGTCCATTTTATGTCATCTACAAAGTCCGATCCTTGGGTTTTGCGCTTGACGCAAAGCAGGTCATACATCGACAACATCTTGGGAACGAATGACAAAAACCCAACTAAAACTGTTGAGTCAAAGCCTGATCTTCTGTGACAAAATCAGACTCTGTGTTAGTGTTAGCACAAAGCAAGCGCCATTAGTACAAAGTTAGTACTAACACAAACTTATGGCGCAGCTACCAACTTTGTGATGATGGAGCCTATATAAGCGATCGGCCTGAGCTCTCAGCACTTACTTCTTCTTTAGAAGCTAAACGGAACACAGCTCTTATCAATAAAAATGTCTTCTCTCGAGATTATCGAAACCCTGACGCACGTGCCGGACACACAACCCGGTGAGGCCCCTCACATGCCTGTAGAAATACCTTCCCAAGACCCTGACAGCACTGATAATTGTGTGCCAGAAACACAACCTGGTAAATCATCCCGCATGCCTATAGAAATACGGTCCCAAGAGGATCCTATTGCCATCTCCTCTTCCCCTCCAGCTTCCTCGGTGGTCACCCACTGCGATAACAAAGACGACATTGACAGACTGGAGGTTATCCTCGACGAGGTAGCTCCTCTTGCGGATGAGACTACAGACAATAATCAGACTTCTCCATTAGACCTTGACATACCGACACTGGCCTGCGGAAAAGCCCCTGAAGTGGCACCAATCAGAGACAATGAAGAAGATTCCGACTGGCCTGACAGGTACTCGTCTGCTGTTCTCCTTCCTCTCGTCATCCCAGACATTCCTTCAGTAAAAGGCTCGGGAAACAGTCCTCCTCCATTAGTCTCTGAAGCATCTAACGGTGCCCCCATAAGGTTTGGCTGGCCTACAGAAGATCTGGAAGACGCCCCTGTCAAAAAGAAACCCAGACTGAACCGCCAAAACGCAGTGTGGGGTAGCGGAGCTAGAAAGAGGCTGTTTGCCAGTTCAGACAACACTGATGTCCCTGAGCAGCCTGTCTGTAAGGTCCCTAGAAAGGCTACCAACAACACCAGGCAGGATCTCTTGTTCAAAATGACTCTGGACTACCTCCACAACATCCCTGAAGACGACATGATTTGTGGAGGGATCAGGTCCAAGTTTGCGGACATAAAGACCCCTGAAGACTTTGTGTCGGTCATCTACCAGTCGTCCAAGTCGGCTGAAGCGACAGACATGATGTTCTGGAAGATGGCCAAGCTGATCACTGTAGGGTCTAGCCATTCCATCGACCTTGGCTGCACTACAGGGGAGACCACCAAACAGACCCTGACGCCCATTCAGTTTGGGGGGGTCAAAGGGGCTGTGGAGTCGTACATTTCGTCATTCTATCAGGACGTCGGAGAGTACGGGGAAAGGTGGGTGTTTGATCAGCTGCTTAGAGACAGAGTGCCTGCGGCTAGGCCAGGAAAGATCTGCAAGATGTCTTTCCCCATCTCCTCAACAACCCCAGACTACCTGGTGTTTTCGGGAAACGGGGACTGCCCAGAGGGTGCTCCTATTCAGTTTGAAAAGGGGGCTGTTGTGGGTGTTGGGGAGGCTAAAACCTCTTACATGACGTTCGCTACAGAACCTCTGTGGACCAGGCCTGAAGTCACTGTGTCTGAGCTCATTGAAGGTACCAAGTCAAAGATGATCAAAAACGTGTTCACCACATCTTCCTCTAGAAAGACCAAAGTGCCTGCCTGGTTTGGCACCAAAAAGCACCTCGGACAGGCTTTGCTGGAAGAAATCAGCAAGACCACCAAGTGGTTTTTGCAGTACTATGAAGACCCTGACGACGAGACAGAGCTCAGAACAGACAGAGAGTTTGACATGCGCATACCAGAGAACCAGCTGTACATCAAGTGTCTTACAAGCACTATCGGCAGGCAGATGTTGTGCGAAGCTCTGACCGTTCTGGACTACGTGACAGGACCTACAATCAAGGTCTGGGGATTCTTTCCTTCAGTGAAGGACTTTGAGAAGAAACCCGGCAACACCTTCAAAAAGGAGGAGGAATCAGGGTCAGAAGAGGAAAAGGATGAAGAGTACCACAAGCCGTACTTCAAGGTTATGTACAACGTGTACTGCGTCTTTGAACTGCCCGTTAGCCTCCTCAGGGAGGTTGATGAAGTCGTCAACTCGAACCTGGCAGACGCTATGTACACTGTGGCCAAGGACAAGTTTTTGGTGTAAACAAAAAAGAACAAACTGCGTGCTTTTTGTATAGTGCAATAAAATTCCTTTTTATTTTACAACCAAATGTTTGTGCTTGCGTTTTTATACGACTGACAGCAGTTTGTCTACTTCTTCGTCTTCTTTGCTTTCTTTTCTTTTGAGCTGTGCCTTTAGGGTAGCTATCTGCTTGTTCAGTGCAGCTATCTGCACCTGGTAGCGACTCTCCATGTCGTAGGCTTTTTTCTCTTCGTTCTCAATGCGGGCATTGCAGTCTTCTCTGGTTTTCTTTAGGGTCTTTACCAGGAACCGTGAGGATGACTTTTCCAAATCTTCTTTGTACTTGGCTTCCATCTCCTTTCGCTCCGTATCAAAGTCCAAAAGCTGGTTGTCTAGCTCTGTTGCGTGGGCTCTCTTCATCTGCTCTATGACGTTTTGGTGGAGCCTTCTCTGCTCGTCTAGGCCCTGCACGTACTGGTCTATTGTCTCTTGAAGCTCTCTTTCATACTTGGTTTTAGCTATGTCCAGGCGGTCTTCTACCAACTTGACAGCTTTGTCGCAGGCAATGTCGGACTGCTTGAGCAGAACGTTGTAGGAATCGTTGGCTTTCTCCAGGGCCGCTTTGTGTTCTGATTCTTTAGCCTGTAGGGTCTTTTTGTTTGTTTCTCGCTCTTTAGTAAGCTCTTTCTGGAGGGCTGTGACAGCCTGCTTTGATTTCTTTAGGTCCTCGCTCACGACATTGTAGGTTTCTGCTTTGTCCACCATAGTTTGAAGCTGCAGGGTCATTTCTTGCTGAGTTTTTTCAAAGGCTTTCGCTTGAGCCTCGATCTGAATTTCATGGTCTTCCAATGCCCTTGACAGATCATCTCTGAGATCGGACTCTGTCGCAGTTAGTCTGGCGGATGTTTCTCTAGCTACCTGTAGGTCAGCTTCTAGAGAGGCGACGGCTTTCTGTAGAGTTTGTTTATCATCTTCTAGAGAGGCAACAGCTTTCTGTAGGGTTTGGTTGTCTTGTTTAGCTGTGCTCAGTTTTGCTGTAGAGGCGTCTAAACTGGCCTGCATGTCTTTTGTTTTGTCTTTGTAGTCTTTTTCAGACCTGAGCTCTATGTCTACCTGTTTGCGCATAGTATCTTCTAGGTCTCGTTTGGTTTTAGCAAAGTCTTCTCTTTGGGTCCTAATGACATGATCTTGCTCAGTAATAAGGGTCTCGTATTGGTCCACTTTTTCCTGTAGAGTAGCCAGCTCCTCGGTCAGAGAAGCTACCTCCGATGCAAAATTTGTGCGCCGTTCTTCAGCACCTTCCAGGGCAGTACAGGCCTGTCTGAGGGTGGCTATCTCTTCTTGGTGCTTGTAGGTCAGGGTCTCTACCGTTTGGTCAAACTGAGCCTGCAGGTCCAATAGGGCCTGTTGAAACCCCACCTTTTCTGCCTCCAAGGAAGCGATTGTGGCTGTAGCGTTGTCTAGGTCTTGCGTTTTGTTTGCTAGGGCTTGTGCCTGGTCATCTATGGTAACCTCCAGGGTCTCTCTCTGTTTTGTTAAGAGAGTATCGTACCTAGCCGTTACCTCTTTGATTTTTTGCTCGCACTCTTCCTGGCTAATGTTGTTCAGGTCAAGCTGATCTATGTCTCTTGTGAGATACTGGTCAGTTAGTTGCTTGTTTTCCTCAGACAGCCGTTTGATCTGTTCCTTAAGGTCTGTGTTTTCTTCTTGCATGTGCACAAAGGCGTCTGTTAGGACCTTCGTACTGCTGGCGCCTTTGCGCGCATCCTCCTCACTAGACTCCTCTTCTTCAAAAAGAACCCCACTAGCTACGCTATTCAGGTCATCTTCGAAGTCCAAGTCAAACCTACTTCTAAGGTCCTTAGAAGACTGCGACCTAGCAGGACGTTTGCGTGGGGTGCGACTACGAGGGCGGTGTCTGCTGCTAGAATCCTCATCATCCTCACTACTACTGCTGTCATCGTACCTAGTGAGGGCCCCAACAATCTCCTGAAGGTCATATATTTTAGCTAATTCTAGTACAGTGTACCCGTCTCCGTCAGTAGTGTACAGCGACTCTCCGGATTTTAACAGAGCGTACCTGATGAGCATCATGGGGATGACAGGGTTGCTGTGAGATAGCTTTATACTGAGACTCAAGGGGGTGTCCCCCTTGTAGTTCTTGATTGTGCTCACACGCACTGTAGAGCCCATCTTCAAGATACAGTCTAGCGCGTATATGTTTTTGGCCATCACGGCAACATGTACTAAAGTGTTTCCGGAAGAAGGGATCTGGTCGTTTAAGTACTCTCCATTGTTTTCTTTGACGTACAGCGCGTCAGGGATCCTTTTGTCTAACTGAGGGGAGTTGGCCACCTTGACAAACAAGTTCATACCGTTGTTGTCCCTTACTAAAGCATCCGCACCTACATAGATTAGGTACTCTAAGATATCCGCTCTGTTGTGCGCTACAGCCATCAACGTAAGGTAAGTAGCGGGGCCTCCAGGGTGCTCTACTATAGGTTGGTTTACATGCACTTTATCAGGGACAGTTTCAGTAACATAAGCTAGGTCACCATTGCATACTGCGTACACCAGCTTCTTGGCTCGCATAAAGGGTAGAGGGTAGTTTAGTAAGGCTGCCATAGCTTTTGGGGGTCTTTGACACACACTCTCACACACACATACACCTTACAAATACATACGGGGGTGACAGTTTAATTCAACATTACAAAAAAAGCGCCCTCCCTCGTAAGGGATGGGGCTCAGGCAGGCAAAAAGAGTCTACTCAGAGTCGCTGGAGGACGAGTCTGAGAGGGCTGAAGGGATCAGTTTCTTGGGTCGCTTGGAAGTAGGCTCCTCCCCCCTTTCCTCTTCACTGTCGGAAGAGTCGTCTCTGATGATGGCGACCTTCTTTCTTTTGGTCTCCTTGATGACCCGCATGATTGCAGGAGCCAGATCTTCGGCTTTCTCTTCATCATCCGACATCACAAGGTCTTCTGAAACGTCCATAGCCACCCCGCCCTCTGCAGATGACGCGACATTCTGCTCATCTTCCAGGGGAACCTCATCTTCATCATCATTCTCAACAGCCTTTGCTGCTGCAGCCAGCTTCTGCTTGGCAAACTTCTTGCGCACGCCAACCGTGTGCATGAAGCATCCCGGCTTGCCCCCCAGAGGAAAGGTGATGTACAGGAGCCTGTTGGTAGCTTGGATGGAACACTCAGTCATCAGGTCTGGGATGTCGCTCGTTTTGACCATGTAGGTGTGGAACCGCTTGTTGGCCGAAAAAGCGAGCTCCACGAACCCTGGAGTGTCTGTTCTCTTCACACACTCGCCCTGGATATTCAGCCTCACAGGCATGGCCATCATCATCAGAGGGAACCGCTCGCCAGACTTAACAGGCAGACAGAGAGGCATCTTGCTGGCCTTCAGCTTGGTTAGAGGAAGAGCGCAGAAAGGGCCCACGGACAGATAGAACCAGCAGCTTGGGGAGGACAGGTCTGCCTCAGTGACAGGACCTGCAGAGGTCTTGCACGCATAGAAAGAAACTGAGTAGATGTGCTCCTTGTCTTCAGAGTTTTGGTGGGACTCTACCTGAGTCTCCAGCTCTTTCTGTGCAGACTGTAGGAAGGGGGACGCGCTTGCCTTGGAGACAAACCTGAGCTTCAGGTCAGACTGCACGAGGTCCTTATTGATCCTGTACTTGCTGTCGCACTCCAGCTCAGAGAAGCTCTTGAAAACTGTGTGGCTGTACTTGACTGCAATAGCTTTAGGGGTCAGGTGCACGATGTGCCCTGAAGTGATGGCCCGGAGAAGGCTCATGGCGGTTCTCTTAGTTGTTGTGAAAGAAGCCACAAAAGTATCTTGGTCCGTAGGCTGAGGTCGCTTTTCTTTAGGAGGCCTTTTGGGCTTAGCGGCAGGAGGCCCAGCGGGTGCTGTTTCGTTAGAAACAGCCTCTGTGAGGGGTTCTTTAGGTGCAACGTCAGACATGGCTGGAGAGAGTTTTCTGGGTACTGTAAGAGGCAATGGGCGGCAGAAGAAAGCTGTGTTTTGTCTCTGAAGAGCAAAGAGAGCGAATGATTGCTGGGGCTCAAAGCTCGCTGGTTTTAATAGTTCCAGAATCACAAAGACAAACTTATATGCCCGTAGTAAAGTTTGAACTAATTCGCACAAAGCCTTAAGGTACCTATTACGATTTGTGTTAGTGTTAGCACAAAGTTTAGAAAGAGAGGGGGTTAGTACAAAGGTTACGTGGCCTGTGTTACTGTTGGAACAAAGGTTACGCGGCCTTCCAAGGCCTTGGAGATAGCGGACATGGCTTTGTACCAACAGCCTCAACTTTGTGCTAACAGATCAGACTTTGTGCTGGCGACCCTGACTTTGTCCCAGAAGGCGGCGACCTTCGACAAGACCCTTGTAGATGTTCTCTAGGGTAAACATGCTCAGGTTGTCGACCGGTTCGTTGACCTGAAAGGCACATGCGGGCCTTTGAACCACAAAATGCGTCTTGAAAGTCTCTTCAGACCCAAATCGCCTGTTACACACTGTGCACAGGAACGGAAAAGGGTCTTTAAGTTGATCCTCTTCTTCATCATCAACAATATCGTCTTCACGGTATTCCCTTCTTTTTGCCATAATACTCTTTACCAGGCACGCACAAAAAGTAGTCTACTAATAATGTCATACAAAAACACAACAAATATTTCCAGGAGAGGGTATTTACAGTTTATTTACAAACTCCACAGGTACGTATGTGTAAATGTATTCGCCGTTTTCTTTGTCCCTGAAATGCATGTAGTCTGGCAGAGAAGAGGCTTTGTGGGCATACCACCTATCATGCGTGTCGTCAAACACGGAGGTGCTGTTAGGGTCGCTCAGCCATTTCTTCAGGCCGTCTGCCTCGTGTCTGTACATTCGTTTTGAATGCGGGTTCTGGGGGTCTGTTGTCGTGAGGAAAAGGGTCGTTTCGTCAAACCTGTAGCAGATGATGGAGTAGGTAGTGGTTTTGTCTGGGAAGAACGCTTTAGCTTTCATGGTCTTTCCAAACGGGTAGTGGGCCATGGGTTCCACAAGCTTCTCTACGTCTTTTGTGGGGACTGGAATTGAGGGAGTATCTGCACAGACGGTCTGTAGGTCTACTATTTGTTGTTCCCTCTGCATGTTTCTCTTGCGTTTGCCTTGAGCGGTGCATTTAGGGCATAGTTTGCATTCGTATACTGTAGCCTTACAGGCTGCTCTTCTACCGCTTCGTCTTAACACAAAGTATTCACCGCATTTGGTGCACTTCAGAACCATGTCTTTTCGAGAGGACCTTTACAGAGGGCTAATCTCAGCTACCCACGAGTTTTACTCGTTAATGTTCACCCTTCAGGAGGCGTACAGCAACGAGATAAAGCAATTGGCGAGCAAGAACGCTGCCTCGCAGACAAATACATCGGGTCTAGATGCTAATACGCTACCTCTGAGGGATTTGTCTTTTCCCATTCCTCCCCCAGCTCTGAGGCTCCCTACAAAGAAGCTTCATAAGTCGTTAAAGCCTTACAAGGACAAGAAGATTGCTGCCAAAGCGGCCCTCAGAGCCATCCAAAAGATCCTGGACGTCAAACCTCCAGTCACCCACAACAAACTGGTCAGGCTTATGGGAATGCTAGACGTGCCCATGGAAAAGTTTACGGCCCAGAGGATCGACGTGCTGCTCAGAAAGTACCTGACGAACAAGATGAAGGATTTCACTGAACAGACCTACAAGCGCACTTTCTTCAATACTAAACCCCCGTTCAAGCCCGCAGACACAGTCAATGTTACCTGGGAGAGAGAGATAAAAGGTCTGATGAAGACTGCTCTCGACTCGGAGGGCCTGCTAGTCAAACGCCCTACAGAGAAGCTGACTACTATCATACAATACTGCAGCAAAGTGGTCAACGGAGCCTACCAGGAGCTTGATACCTTCGTTCCAGGCAAGTCACCCGAGGAGGTCTTTGTGGAGAGGGTTGTCAAGTACAACGGGTTCGCTAGCTTAGTGAACAACATCTCCTCTAACGTGCGGTTCAACGCCTCTTCACTCATCTTTACATACTTTCATAAAGCAAACCCCATCACTCCCTTCAGAACAATCTATGACACCCTCACAGACATACAGAGAGGGTCCCCTGATGTTGAGCAGGTTCTGTTACACCATCTCTTAGGGGTGGATTATGACGAGGGGGTAAATGATGACACAGCCGTCAAGGACCCGTATAACATTGTGTTGTTTGGCGGGTTTCCCTATGAGCAGATCAGGCCAGCTTTGCGGGCAGAATACGTGCTCCTGAAGCTACTGTTCTACTTTAGTTTAGAGTTTGGCAAGCACCTCAAAGGGTTTGTGGAGGACACCTACAGGAGAAAGTTCTTGCAGATCAAAACGACCCCTTTCGCTATCAACAACGTGCTACAGCTGTGCCCTGGGCTCATGACGATTATGTTCTACGTCATCCTAAAGGCCAAAGATGAAGAAGGAGGGGACCTCCTCAGGACTCTCAACCATCAGTTCAAGGTGCACACTAGTGTTAAAGGGTACGCTGGGAGGCAAGAGGCTATAGAGACACACAAGTCTATATCTAGGCTAGTGGAAAAGGTCGGGGGGAGGTGCATTGACTTGTTTGCAACACAAACCATAAAACACAATGATATAGTAGAGTTTGCCAATCTTTTATTTTTGAGAAGCGGGCTACTCAGGGATGCTGCTGCTGCAGCGGCTGTGGTGCCGTAGCTTTCGCAGAAGGGGGTAGCTGTCCGACAAAGATGTTTCTGTCCACTCCGCAGCCAAAGCAGAACATGCATAACGAATATGTACCGTCCTGTTTGATGTTAATAAAGTACCTGCAAGGGTTGCCATCAGCAATCGTGTGTCGCCTTATAGTACACCACCGGATGGATGGGGTAAGTGTATAGTCTGCATGGTTAGACCCAACACGCCGCTTGACGTCCTCAAAGTGGTCGTCAGGGTCCCCACCTCCGTTCCCACAAGACCACACGGCAGGCATAATAACATCATGCAGTATACCCTTAAAATATGCAGAGTAATTGCTGCTCATGGTGCCGTTCTCCTCCTGAGAAGAGGCGGCTTCTTCATCAGTGAGCGATTTCCACCACACACTCTTTTGCCTTCTTTTTTTCTTGTTAAGCAGACTAAACTCTGCATCTTTAGGGGAGTATTTCTTGACCAGGTCTGATATGTCGCCTATATGCGTTAGGACTTTGGCTGTTTCTTTGTCTAGTGAAGAGTGCACTGCGTGAACAAGCCCGGAAGACGGCAAGAAGGCTTTTGAGCACGAAGTGAACATGGGCATAAGCTGCCTAGAAAGATTCTTGTCTGCACCACCCGGTAAGAACCCTTTCCCCATCATAGGCAGCCTCAGGCAGTGACCTGAGCTGGCCTTGTAGATGGCTTCGTCTATCGCGCATCCTATGCTGGAGGCTCTTCTGAAGACAAAAAACTTGAACGCCCGGATGAAATTTTTGACGACAGAAGCGTCTTTGAACACCATCCTTTTAAACTTGTATACAAAGCGCAGGCCTACTTTGGTGATGTTCGGGTTGTCCGGCTTGGACTCGTAAGCGTAGCAGGAGAACCCTCCGTCGTCCCCCATGATGATCCCTGAAGGGTCTATAATAGACAAGAATTCAGCCATCACGGCCTCCATGACCTGGATGGTTTTATGTCTGACAGGCCACGCGTTGTTGGTTTCCGAACTGTAAAACGAATTGACGAGCTCTTTATCGTCTACGTCTATAGAGAGGGCAAACACGGTCATTTTAGGGCACACAAGCTCGTTCAAAAGGAGTTTGGGGCACCTTTGCCTGAACTCTCTACTGTACGCATTGTAGGTGGTCATAGAAGGGTTCTTGACGTGGCTTTTCACTTCTTTCAGGGCCGGAATGACATGGTAGCTAGAGTCGAGTTTATCCGAATTTAACAACCGGCAGTACTGAAACCCAGATTTGCCTGCGGGGACAGCCATGAAAGCAGTATCTGTAGGTACATCGTGCTTGTCCCTGAGAAGGTCTTTCACCTTTTCTCCGCTCATCAACACCTTTTTGTCAGAGTTGCATAGGTTGGCTATAGAGTGCACGCTAGTGCCCCTGATGCACTTGGTCATGCTGTTCCTAAAAAGGTCCTTTTTTAGTACGTCTTTGCTTAGTTCACCGCACGGTTGTGGGTTTGTAAGTCCGTGATTCGCGGTAAAGCCGCGGTTGAATATGTACCCCGTGTGCACATCAGGGTCATAGTCTGAAAACCTAGCCGTCTCTTGCAAGTGACGTTTTATGTACTTGCACCCGTTGTCGTTGATTGTCTTTACTACATTGCGGTACTCTGTTAAATGCTTCGCGTCTTCTTCAGGGGGGTCTTTGGAGGAGACTAGCACGTCAAACAAGGACCTGAACCTAGACGTCAGAGAGTCGTAAAACTGCAGGTTGGCGAACGACACGCTGCTACAGGTAACTACGTCTTTGTCAACGTTGAACGAGTCGTAGACCTCTTCCAGTCTCTTTGTGGCTAGACAAGAGGCAGACACGCACTCCCTAGCAAGATCAACGTAAGGTAACAACCTGCCCCCCCCGAACCAGCGTTTGTACACAGCAAAAATGTCGTCAGAGGCCATATCGGAGCCCACAAAACCGCTGCTGCTGCTGCTGCTGCTGCCGCTTGATATCAAACCAGCTTTAGGGATGGAATGGTAGTGGTTTAAAAAGGCCTTGATGTTTGTGAACGTGTATGGCAACTCGCCATCCTCCCCAGCCACGAGTCTAGCCGCGGTGTACAGGTACCATTTTAGAGGGTCAGACCCGCACTTGACGAAGCTTTTGTTAAGCAACGACAAGATATTTGTTTGCGTGACCACCAAAGTTCGGTTAGCTACGAGCTTGTTGTCTACATAGCTATACCTGTACAACTGCCCTTCAGTCTGTTTTAGTTTGGTTTTGTCTATCAGAAGGTCTTCTTTCGCTGTGACAAACTCTCTAAAGGCTTTTTCAGAAGAGAACGTCTTGGTGTACACCGTTTGGGTGTGTACAGACGTCTTTGAAAAACATTTACACAGTAGCAGCACAGCTTCGTTAGGGCCTCTGTGCACCTTTTCCGCGTGCTTGTACAGAAACATTAAGCGAAAGGTTTTGGCTGTGTGGATCTTTACGGCAGCGGACCGTTTAAACTCTTTTAGCACAGGCACCAACAGGCACGAATAAACCGTGCAGGATGTCATGTTTGAGCAGGTGCTGGAAAAAAACCTTCAGGCAAGCTAAGCAAGATAAAAGATTTAATCAGATCGAAGGGGTGGCTCTCTTATCGTCAGACCACAGTATAGTCAGTCTAGACGCCGACGAGGATGATCTCATAGAAGCGAGAGGCGCTGTCGACGAAGTCAACAAGCTTCAACAGTTTCTGTATTCAGACGCCTCAGTCGCTATGGATGAGTCTATGAAACGAAACCTTGAGGACTACTTGGAAACCAAAAAGCGTACCATCTCTCAGAAGCACGTCATGGACGCCATCAACATAACGACTAAAGCCGTGGCAAAAGATGTCGTGAGGAAAATCAATCTGGACCAGCAGCAGGCTGAGGTTCAACACCTTCTAAGGTCTGTTATAGACCCTTCTGTAAGACCTCCCATAACCACCCAACCTCAAGAGTTAAATATGGCTAAGCCCGCTAAGAGACATGCACCTGCAGGGGGCACTATTGTTGAGGGGAGCGAAGAGGAAGAGGAAGTTTTGCTTGAGGGACCCCCAAACAGACGTCCTTGCCAAATGCTTGCCGTGTAAAATGTGCGGCTGTCCTTTCCCAACCAGCCACTTTTATTAACTTCCTGAATAAAATCACAAAGGTACCCACATGACTGCGTGTTTGTGTTTGTATGTGTGTGTTTGTGTTACTGGGTAGACTTTGTGCTAACCTACCTTTTTTGTGACAATTAACACAGAGTTATGTCCGTTAACACAAAGTTACGGGTTAACCTTTGACGATATAATAAGATGAGCGGACTCGCTCGCATTCAGTCTGCCGCTCTTACCGTCAAAGCATGAAGGCCTTCGTGTATTCTAAAACCCCTGTCACGGTCTCCCTGCAGGACCTCTTAAAAAGATGGCCCAGGGAGTGCGCAGAAAAAGACCTCAAGAAATACATGGTACATTCCCTCAACCCTACAGTGTCGTGTGTGTCCATGCTTGCCCACCCTATAGATGGCAACCAGTTGAACACAAAGCGGGTTATAGAAATCATGTGCGTGGCCCCTGGGTACACTGTGTACAAACGGGACGACGCCAGTGGAGAGCTGTGGAACCTAGCAGACACAGACTCGTACGATCTGGTAAATGACGTTATGGGGAGTTTAGATGTAGACAAAAAATACAAACAGGTCAAAGTCAGCCCCGTGACTTTTCCTAACGAAAGAGACGCCCATGAGGCTGTGTCGTCTGACCTGCACAAGGTGCTCAGAGGCACAAAAAAGGTGTGTGACTGGTACGACAACAGTCACGGGCTCATTGACGAGTTCGTCTACAAGACCACATTGATGCCATGCGCGCAGTGCGAGAAACCTCACAAAACTAGCGGCAGAAGGTTCGAAGACAAACCCATCTGCAAAACGTGCATGCCTCAAGACAGGTTTAAGGGTGTCACTACACAGACCCCCAAGGTCATAGACCTGGCTAAACTAAACTCTGGTTCGCTGCCCAAAAGGGTGTTTACGAAAGAAGATATGGTAGACGAAGAGTACGTCACGTTCATGCCACCAGACCTCCTGCCGTTTCTAAAGGGTCAAGAAGCGGTGGATGAAGAATACACCAAAGCGTTTCTTCAGAGCTGCAAAAGCATAGTGTATGACATAGAGACGGTCACTGTAGATGAGTCTCTCAAGACGCAAATCCCTGACGAGATCGTGTCTATAACGGCCTCTACAAACACCGGCACCAGCCTCAAGAAACTGGTCATGTTTTCCAGAAAGGTCCCTGAAGAGTGGGTAGAAACGGTCAAAAACAAAGCGTTGGTTGACACCAATGCGCTGCTCAAAGACCTGCGGAAGAAAGATCAACAGCCCTTGCCGGGCATGCGGGTCATCCCTTGCCCCGGCGAAAAGTGTCTTATAGAGATGTTCAGGGACTTTTTGAAAACCTACAGGCCGCACTTCTTGGTTTCTTTTAATGGCCACGGGTTTGACAACAAGTACCTCATCAGAGGCAGCGTGTTGACCCGCATGAAAGAGACTTTCCACGGGTCTCTGTGCCATCTGACTCCGTTAGTAAAACTAAACAATAAGGACCCCCTCAGGCTGCTTACGCCAGCACAGCTGATGCGCCCTCACGGGAAGTACTGCAAAGGCTTGTTGCCTTCCTCAGTCATGGAGGTGGCGTACGACTCGTTTCCCAGCATGATCAGCATTGATCTGTTTCCCATCCACGACACCTCTCTCAACGATGCCTGCAAGGCTAAACAAGTGGACGGGTGCAAGCTGGAAGGGGTCGCTCACACAGACATCCCTGGACTGTACTATACTAGGCACCTAGACTTTTTCAAGTACGCTCTGCTCGATGTGATCATTACCACTGACCTGTACTGGAAAGACAGGTTTGATGCTGTGGAGCTCTTTATGGAGCTCGAGCAGCTGGTGTCCACCCCCTGGAACCTGTCTGTGTCCAGGCAGAAGACAATGACAGCCCAGACGACCACTTACATACAGTTTAACTCGAACGGGTTCGTGAGAAAGGGTATCTTGCGACCCAAACGCCTGTTGTCTGATGCTGTCGTAGACGAACTGGCCAGGTACTTTTACAACCAGTCTAGCCCCCTCTTGGATGAGACCCTACAGCTCATCACCGACTTTTCTAACGGGCATTGCAAGTGCAACACGCTCTTCAAGTCGCTGCCAAAGCTAGACAGAGGTCCCCTGACGGAACAAAGCGTTCACTCTGTCTTGAACGCTCAGATCAAGTTAAAGAAACCCACAGATCCTCCTTACTCGACTGTAGATGCTGCCATGCTTCTGTTTTACCTGCTCAGAAGCGACATTGACTGGAGACCCTTCGTGGAACTTGTGGGGGAATACAAAGCCAGTGTTGACCCCAAAAAGGCGGGGCATTTGGAAAACTACATTCTTTACTTAGTGCAGGTCCGAAAATGCCTGTCGCCTTACCACGAGTGTCCCGATCTGCTCTGGAAAGAGTACAGAGAGAACCACAACACCGACACGGGGAAGCTAGACCACATCGAAAGGTTCGTTAAAAACAATCACAAGGAGCTCGTGGCGGCTGCCATCGCTTCCAAACAGTTCCCTAGAGCCATGAACGTCACTATCGCCTGTCTGGCAGAAACGATCAAAAGCTGCTTTAGAGCCGAAGGCGGCATTAAGCTTAAAATGCTACCTTACGACGGAGCTCTGATAATCTGCCCAAAGGCCACCATCAACCTGGTCAACCCCGTGTGCGTGTTTGACTTTAGAAGCCAGTACCCTAACGCCATGCGGGTAATCAACCTTGGGATCGACACCAATGTGTCTCTGGAGAAGGTCATGGAGTGTATACGCCTGATCAAACAAAACAGAGAATGCTCCAGCCTGAAGGAAGCCGCCGAAATACTGGCCGAAAAGTACGTGCATGTGTGCTTCACGCGGCGCGTGGATGACACTGTCACCTGGACAGACTATCTGGAAGACACAGAGTACCTCCAGAGAAACTGCATCTTCTTTGTGAGAAATGTCACGTCTATCCAGAACCATCAGTTCAAGCAAGAAATAGACTCGAGGGTGGAGGACAAGTTCAAAGCGGAAGACATGTCACTGAGTCCAGAAGAGCGCAAGAAGCACGCCAACAAGAGCACCGCGAAAAAGGTCAACATCAACTCGCGGTACGGGTTGATTCAGTCTACGGTCAACGCCAGGTTCCAAGCAACGGTGACTGGCGTAGGAAGAAGAAGCATCGAGCAGGTTACAGGCAACCTCAGGCGCATGCTGAACACCAAGAAAATGTACGGAGACAGCGTGCCTGGGTATACCCCCATAGTCCTACAGAACCATTTAGGGGGAGTGATTCTTACCACCTTTGACAAGCTCAAAAACGAGCCCTGGGTCTACTGCGAAGAAGACGGAAAAGAGAGGGCGCATGTTAGGGGCGCCTACAAGATCCTAACGCACAAAGGATGGCAAGAAGTAGTTAGGTTTATTCGGCACAAAACAGCTAAACAGGTGTACCGAGTGACTACTCGGTCCAGCGTCATAGACGTCACAGAAGACCACTCGCTCATAGAAGAGAACGAAACCCTGATCAAGCCTTCTGAAGTATACATCGGAGCAAAGCTCCTGATCACAAAAACCAAGGTACCATCAGAGGCCATCCGCAATCACGACCTTACGCACCTAAAGGAAGCGTTAGATGCAGGGGCTAGGTTGGTCTTTGCTCAAAGTCAGGTGACTGCTCAGGCCTACAGAGTGCTGCTTGTCGAGATGGGCTACACTCCTTACGTTTCAGAGTGTTTTGGCACTAGTCTGTACAAACTGATGTGGACCAAGTGTGCAGCAGCAGCCAACACCACTGTCACCAACCAAGTCATCAGGGTCCGTCTTCTGCATGAAACGTATACCGACTATGTCTACGACATCGAGACTGCTGTGGGTACTTTTCACGCAGGCCTAGGGGACCTTGTGGTCAAAAACACAGACTCTTGCTTTACGTTCATCGCCGACTTGAACGTGTTTGACATGGCCACAATGACCCCAGAAGAGATGCACAAGAAGCTCAAGTTTGGCGAGTTCGGTGTCGAGTACGACCAGTTTAAGACGAGCATATACGACAAGTACTATCCTACAGACCCTACAGACCCGCTGAAGATCAGAGAATCCGGGGGAAAGGTCGTGCAGGAGTTGTACCAGATACTGGCTCCAATCCTTTCTACAGACGCTCTGGAGCTAGAGGCCGAAAAGACCCTGTGTCACATGGCCCTGTCGTCCATGAAGAAGTACACAGCCTACAACTGCGTCACTGGAAAGATGCTCACCAAGGGTCTCAGCCTGCACAACAAGTCGGCTATACAGATCACAAAGGACATCTTGGAGGCTTTCAACAAGATCTGCACATCCTGCTGGCACGAGTACGATATGATTTGCACGCTCTACAAGTACCTAGGTATGTACGTCACCATACCCATCGAGCTGGGTTTAGTAGACCCAAAGCACATCGCTAAACCGAGCTCGATCAATCTGAAAAAGGTGAAAAAGGGGTCCAAACAAGACTCGTTGATCAAGAGTTTGACCCGCGACGGGGTCTGCTTTATGTTCGAAAAGATACACATAAAACAAGTCACCATACTACCTGAAGGAGGAGACAAGGACTGGTCTCTGTGTGACATTCAGAACCAGTCGTGCAACGGCAGGGTGCACATCATCAAGGTAAAGTTTGACGTGCTGAAGGAGATTTTGGGCATACTAAAAACTACCTTCGGGAAAGGCGCCTGTTCCGTAATCGAGGCTCTCATCTGGGGCGAGTTTTACCCAGACAAATACACTCCTGAAGACTTTAGGCAGTTAGACAAAGAAACCCCCGGGGTGTTTAAACCCATATCCTTCAGCCAGATCATGTCTAAGAAGACCACAACAGCGCCTGTTTCTACAGAGCTCACCACTACTTCTTTCACGAAACAGCAGGAGCGTCCTACAGAGCCTAAGAAAAGAAAGGCTACTTCAGGTGAACAGGGTCCTACTGAGCCTAAAAAAAGAAAGACCGTCCCCTGCAGCAGCAAAGCCTTTGAGTACTGGGCAAAGATGGGGTTTATTTAAACTAGACCTTGCAGATGCAGTTCCTGTAGTGTCGCCTAAACAAACAAAATAAACAGGCTGGTGCCCCCAAAAGCGCCTATGGCTGCTAGCGACACTGCTACAGAAGTAGCAAATAGTATAGAGTCAAACGTCATTTTTTTTTATCTTGTGTGATATTGTACAAAGATGCTTTTTTATTTGCCAAAATAAAAATGAACTAATACCTAACACAACCAACCCTACAGTTTTTTCTCTGTGTGTGTGTGTGTGTGTGTGTGTGCCTACTTTTGGGGAAGGAATACCATACTCTGCATGCTCAACACCAAAACGCTCTCGATCAGCACATAACCCAGCTCTCTCAGCACAGGGTGTCTGAAAGGTCCCAGAAACTCGCTCGTAAACACGTAAAATGGTAAGGTCAGCAGGAGCATTGGCAGGGACAGACCCAGGGTAGAGTTTAGGAGCTCGCTGTAGGTGTCGTCAAGGCCATCGTCTTTGTGAGAAGCGGTCCAGATCTTGATCATTATGACGTACACAATGTAAAACAAGAAGGCCAGCAGAGGAATCACCATGTCTATCAGAGTGCGCGCGGTGGCTGGCGAGGAGTAGACCAAACCCATCATTAACCCCACACACACTAGGGCCCCGTGCTCTGTCTCTCCTGCCCTGTGCAGAACCATGACGGCCACTGTGGAAGCTAGCAGGGTATACTTTATCCAAGGCAGCCTGGAGGTGCACCCTCTGCCCCACGTCTCCTTTAGCAGAGTGTCTCTCAGGAGCAAGATCAGGCCGTTGCTGATGGCCGCGACAGCCAGCACTATGGCGAACACAATGTTGTTCTCGCAGGAGTACCGGTACCCTTTCAACGAGCATTGTGGCTCATAGCGGTTGATTCCTCGGAGCTGGATGGAGACGACTGTGCAGACCACCTCGACCATCATGGCAAAGAAGATCGAGGCGTACACGGTCTTTTCCAGCTTAGTCAAGGGGGCGGGGTTCTGTGTTGGCTCGTAAGGTAGGGGCGCGGGAGGAAACACAGGTATGTGAGGCACCACAGGGGTTGTGAACGCCTTTAGCATCTTGTCCTGAAGGGCTTTGTCGCCCAGGTCAACCTCATCGTCCAGAGGAATACCTTCAAAGAGGTCGTTTATATCGTCTGCCTCTTTTTTAGGCTTTGGGGATTCTGGAGGGTCTTCTACGTTGTACTTACACGACATTGTGGGTCAGGTAGCGTCAAGAGGTGAGCTTGGTTTATACAGCAAAAAAGACAGAAAGACTAATACACTCAGGCACAGGCAATATATACACATCATCTCATTTTATTATCTTTGACAAAACGTACCCCAACTGCCTCTTAAATTTCTTATTCTTTCTGTCACAATTCTTTCGTAATGTGTTCACCAGGGTCTTTGTGTATACAAACTGAATGGCCGCAGAGACCACGTCGAACGTCTGTTGGTTTAATTCGAACCCCTCTAGCGTGTCATATATGGTTCCCAACAATTCCACTGTAGGTTCTTCTGGGTATTGCAAAAAGTGGTTGATAAAGGCGATTCTGGTCATGGTTGTGTTCTTGGCTTTTTTAAAGGGAGGCTCTTTAGGCTCACGGTCATCTTCTTTCACTAAGGCTTTCTTGCGTTTGTTGGAGCGAGGGTCAGGTCTGTATTCGAACCCGTGGTTCTCTTCATACACGCACCTGTTGTACTTGCTGTAAGAGTCCTCATCGGACGCTATGAACAGGCGGTCACTGTTTTCGCAGACCACATAGTCAGAGTTGTCATGAGGATTTACGTAGACAGACACGTGAGTTTGGGTAATGTCTAAGCTTTCTAGCATCCATTTGGGTATGTTTAAACAAGACATTTTTAATCATCTACAGGAGCTACGAGGGCTAAAACGAATTTAATGTACTGCTCTACACGCTCTCTGTTCCCACCCGATTTAGCGTCTAAATGAAACCTTTTTGCTTGCTCGAGGTACAGCTCAGTCACTTCATTCAGAGTGCTGGCTTTTTCAAAAGGGCCGTTCAGGGGGTCTACTTCAGGATCGATAATGCTAGACATTAGACCCGTTGCAGCAGCAAGTCTTCTTGGTATAGTACAAGCACTTAAACAGTACCGTCAGGATGACTAAGCCTACAATCGCACACGCACCTATAAAGATGTACAGCACGGGAGGAGTAGTGAGAAATGAGAGCACCGCTTCCATGGTCGGTTAGTAATATACTTTTCCGTCCAGCTCTACCACAAAGTCTGATCCGCCAGCAGACTTTATTTTAAGGCTGGCACAAAGTCGACTATCGGCTAAGGGTTTGTGCCTGCCGTACATGGAACAAATAACCTCGTTTATTTTGAACTGCTCAGGAAGCCCAAAGAGGTCTGTAGGTGCTTCGCTGTCTGTGACCCTAAAGAACAGGTCACACAGACCGCATCGTTTTGACACGGGTTCCTTGAGGAACATCCTAATGTACGACACTGCGTTTGCAAGGTACTCTTTGCTGTTGTCAGGGAAATACAACCAGTCCGGGTGGGATACGTTTAGGGGAGGTATGTTGTCCCCCAAAGTGTGTCTAGCACACAGCGGGTTAGTGCACAGATGGTCATCGAAAAAAGCGGCCAATGCTTGAGGAGTCAACGAGTCATTGTTGGACTCCGCCAACCGCTGCCTTATACTATTCTTTAGGGAAGATAAACCTGGTATCAGCGATCTGGCAAAGGCTTCATTGGCTTTGTCTTTGTCCTCGCAGGAGGCCTTAGTGGCTGGTATAGCCGTCTTGTAGACGGCCATGAGCATGTCTTTTTTAAACTGGTCGCTAAACACCCATGGCAAAGTGAGGTCTTCCGTTTCGCTACTGATAGACTCTGCACATTCCATAGCGTCATGATTGAGGTCCTCCTGGGTAACCCCTCCTTCTTGATTTAACAAAAAAAGAGACCCGTCAACGCCTTTAACGAGCTGCTTGCAGCTGTTGTTGACGGCGTTGATTATGTCATTACAACGGGAGAGGTCTTCCACGATACGTCCTTCCATGGCAAGCGGCAGGCAGGAAAATGACAACAAAAAGGTTTACAGCAAAATGCGGGTAACTAAAGAATATGTTTTCATTGGTACAAAGGTAAAGTTTGTCTTAATTAACACAGAGGCTGAGGTTGTGTGATTAACACAAACTCACAAGGGACACATACAGTTTGTACTTATCCAGGGGGCCGTGCAGTGCGTGACCCGCTCAGTCCTCAAGTTACGTATCCTGGTCAGGGCGGAAGCTTTGTGAGACACCCCAAGAAAAGTGCTCATGATGACGCACGTGATCATGTCATCAGTAGAGCTTGAGGAAATCTTTCCAGTATACCTACGGTTCTTGTAGTGAAAGTTCTTTATCTCTTGAATGAGATGCTCCAGGGTACACATGTCTTTGCTAAACACGCCATGCTCGGCCGTTGTAGCGACCTTGAAGTGCGTTGCGTGCTTTGTGTTGAAAAAGTTGATGATGGTGCTAAATATGTGCTTCTTTTTGTACCCCAAATTGTACCCGTAGGACAAGTTGCGGCCGCTGTACACGTCCACGTAGTAAAAGAACTCGCAGTTGCCAATGTGCAGAAGGCCTTGCCCTCCGGGTCGTTTCTTTTGGTTGACCCAAGTGCTGTAATAAGACCTGACGGCATCTGGGTTGCTGTTTCTTTCTATGGCAACAAAGAAGTAGCTTTTCGACCCGTTTGAGCGTTGCACCAGGGTGGTCACGCAGGCCGAGAACATCTCTTCCATGATGGACGAGACTCTGCCTAGGTCCCCGTTCGTGATGAGCTTTCGGTCTGCGTAGCACAGCACCACCTGGTCTTTTACGAACCTTACGCACGAGATGGCGATAGCCGACTGGACAGAAGGGTGGTACGCAGGGTCCATGTAGACCCAATAAGACACCGTCTCTTCTGAGGGTAGTGAGGTAAGTTGCACGTGCGTTGTGGGGTCGCATAGATGGGCGACAAAGGGCCGGGTAAAAACAGCCCTGTCTGCTTCTAAATTATCCATCTCTAGCTGGCCGTTGGCTATGTCTTCGGGGCGTATGACACCCAGCTCGTTCTCGTAGGACGCCTCTGTTCTAGTGATGACTCCTTCAAAGCTCTTGTTGTCCTCGTCGTACTTGATGTATCTAGGGGCAAACATTTTTCTGTAACAGCCCGTATGAGACGCGCTGTACTGCACGTGAAGTCGGTCCAAGCAAAAGTAACAAAGCCTGTACAGGTTGATGCTGCTGCATTTAGTGGCCATGTTAACTACAAGGTTTAATAAGGCATCCTTTTTGGTCGCTATGGGGCTAGACACGAAGCCTATTTTGGTATGCATCCTTTGGATCATTGCGTTAATGACCGAGTATGAGTCCTCAGACACGCACAGGGCTTCGTCCAGGAACCCGATGTCAGGATCGTTGCCTCTGAGGGTGGCTGGGCGGCAGGCGGACGCATACTTGAGTCTGTTGTAGGTACCATCAGGGAACATGACTATGAGGCAGTCTTCGTGTTTATACAGCGTGTAATTGTACCTGTTGGGCGGGAAGCATGCGCTCATCGTGTTTTCTACGTCGTCCTTTATGGTACAGATCAAGCTTCGCGTGTGAGCCATGGCCAGTAGTTCACACCCTCTAAAGGTCATCAACGCAACGGCCGTAACGAGCCGTATGCACCTAGTCTTCCCCAACCCTCTGGGTATGATGGACACGTACTGCTTGCCGGTGTACTTTTGCCTCATCTTGGTTATAGAGGCCATGAGAAACCCTAGGTAGGTGTCGTTTACTCCCAGCAAAAACGTGTCCAACAGGTCCTCTGAGGTATGGTACAGGCAATAGAAAAACAACACTTCGTAAAATACGGACTTCTGGAACATCAAATGCGTGGCTGTAGGGTGCTCCATGACATCTGTGTGGATACGTTTTATGAACGTTAGGTAAGGGACCATCTTGTTTAAGGTGCTCTTTATGTAAGCCACGCCTCGTTCGGGGCCGCTGCCAGTATCTTCCCGCTGGACTACTTCATCTGGAGGTGATCCGTAAAGCTCATCGAGTAAAGCGTCGTCTTCTTTGTACAGGGGATCCTCTAGATGCTGAACTAGGTACGGATTGTACGTAAAGAAAAGCTTGTTACTCTGCCTCAACTTGGGTGTGTCAAACAATAGCCTCTTAAAGACATACGAATCGGCTAGCTTCAAGAACAGGTCAGACCAGTCATCCAGTACAACAAACGCTTCTTCTGGGTCCCCCCATAAGCCTTTATTCGTAAGGTAAACGTCAAAAGAGCACTTAAGCGGAGTTGTTATCAACATGACTCGAACAGTTTGTTATAGACAGACTTCTTTGTGGAGGTTACATGCTCACACAGACCTGCGGGCAAATGGTCTTCTGCGCCTCGTTTGGAAATGACTGTGCGTGGAACTGAAGGGTCTGTAGGGCACACGTAATCTGTCCAGCCAATGTCGGAAAAGACAGAGTTTAGTATGCACAAGGGGCACACAAAGTCGATCATGTCGTCCAAACGGCTGAGAGGAAAAATAATAAAGCTAGACAGTTTGCACAGGTCTAAAAAGAGAGATTGAACCAGCTCTTTAGAGGGCTCGTCCAGCCGCATCACCACTCTCATCCATCTTCTGACCCAGGCTTTATACAGTGCAAAGAGTTCCTTTTTATTTACATCGTGAGTAGTACATTGGTAATACAGAGCGCAATGGGTAGCATGCAAAACAAAAGAAGCTATATTTACAGGAATGCTGCCGCGCGTAACTATAGGGCGCAGTCTGGTGGCTAAACGGGTCTTGTAGTCAACAACCGCCTGGTCATCTGGGTACGTTCTGTTTACGTAACTAAGCATATACAGAAGCTTTCTGGCTTTGGGTAGGTACGTAGAAATGATATCATGGGTGCGTTTACATTTGAGCTGCTCAGCGTCCATGACGACCGCCTACATTCCAGTCGATCCGAACCTACTGGCACCGCGAGTGGTAGATCTCTGCAGAACGTCAATGGTTTCAGGGGTAGCGTTGTAGTATTCTGGGTTCAGGTAGCTGTGTACCAGTCTGGGGACCAACTGGGCGATCCTGTCACCAGGGGCATAGTAGAACGGCACTTCTGTGTTGTTGTGCAAGGCTACAAATACCTCTCCCCTGTAGTGGCAGTCGATGACGCCCCCGCAGGTCATTTTGCTCTTGCTAGCCAGACCAGACCTGTCCTTGACTTCGAAATAATACCCCGCAGGAGGTACCACATGGACGCCTGTAGGGACCTGTCGGGTGCTGTAGGGAGGGATCAAACCAAAATCAGAGGCAGCGATATCGTACCCTGCGTCTCCCTCATACTGCCTGGTGGGTTTTTTGATGACCTTCTCAGTGAGGTAGAACCTGATGGTGTAAGGGTCCTCAATAATAGACCCTTTGTTGTCAAACTCATTCAGGTCGTGCACCCCCCCTGAAGGGTACTTGTTGTTCCAGTACGACCTGTCCTTCTGATAATGCCGAACAGGCTCTTCTACTTGAGAACCGTCTTCTGGAGGAGACCGTTCAGTGACATTGGTAAAGTCACTGTCATCTTCCAGGACCTTTAGCAGGCTCCTGATTTTCTGGTTGACCAACTCCCTGATGTTCGTGCCGTACTCGAGAAACAGCAGCTCTTCTTCGTCAGTCATCTTATAGCGCTTGTCCATACACAACTTGTTAGCAAGTTTCTGTGCCTGACCCAACCAGTCATACCCGCCTTCTGCAGGAGCGGTCGTCTGAGTGCCTTCATTTGACAAAGACATGGCCTTTGCGATGGACGCAACGGCATATCCCAGTGTGGGGACACCGCAGATGTGAACCACCTTGCTGCACCAGTCTGAATAATATATCTTATTGTCCATGTCAGACCCTGTAGATATGAGCCAGACGAACTTGGGGTACCGTTTCTTGAGGCGCGTCAGGGATTGCCTGTCTTTAAACCTAATGTACCCGTGAATGTTCTGTCCGGACTGACCTACTATGCAGTAGTCGACTGTCTTGGGGGTGAACCAAGACTTGACATGCTTGAGGTCTTTTTCGTCGTAGTCAGTAATACTGAACGACCAGCGATAATACCCGCAGGAGGAATGGCTCATGGTTTATCTATAGCGTGAGGAAGGAGCAAAAAAAAAAAGGTACTTGTCTCTTTGGCGTGAGGAGAAAGACTGCGCCGAGTTAAGCCGGCTCGCTCATTTATATAGACTCCATCACAAAGTTATAGAGTGAACTCAAACTTTGTGCCAATACCTTCGTCTTTGTATAAGTGTCCACGCTTTGTGCTAGCCCGCGTTTTTTTGTACTAGTTGACACTAATCCTCAGTTTGTGCTAGCACCTCAGACTTTGTGATAGCGTCTATAAAAGAACCTCCGCCTCAGCCCGTTCTTGGCATTAGCCGCCCCATAGAAGAGAGAGCACACACCATACGGTCCGTATCCAACGGCTCCCTGACGGCTCTCGCGGCACCTTCGCACGCATTGTAAACAGTCACAGCATCGTCCTTACGCTTTCCTGTCCAAAACTTCCTGCTCACCAACAGGGTCGTTATAGGTAAAACCTTACTGCCAGCGCAAGCGCCACTACCCCCTATAGATAGCTTGTACGTGAGGTTAGACACGAGATTGCTGTGGGTCTCCTTGAGCTGAGTTCTGTGCGCTGACACAGAATCCCCTAACGCCCCAGAAGCCTCTATCGTCTTGTATTCTATGTACACTATTCTTTCACCCGGTATGTACAGAACCATGTCGGCCCTCCTGGACTGGTTCTGAAGCCTGTTGACGGCTACTTCTTTAAACACATACACGGGCGTGTCTGGGTCGCATTTTATGGTCAACCTGTCTAGTGTCTTGCTTATTTCTTTAGACAAGCCAACCACGTCAGTGGGTATCTTAAAGTCTTTTACATAACGATAGGCTTTACCTATAGCTGACTGAAACCTTTCGTGTCTGCGGATCCCTCTAATCATAGGAGAAGATGAAGAGACGTTGCGAACCTTTCGAGGCATGCTCAGCTAAGAAGAAAGCAAAAAAAGGTGACGAGGAAAAGAAGAAAAAGACACCTCTAGAGGCAGCTGACACAGCTGTTGTTAGGCACATGATAGAGTCTCTGTACGGGTTTCCATTTAATACTGTAGGTGTGGTCGACAAGACCCGTACTGTGAAGAGGGTTTGTAAAAGGTACGTCGGGGTACAGGATGCCGTAGACGGCACAAGTGACGTCATCATTGTCAAGTCCCCTATGGGTAGTGGAAAGACGACTATGTTCTTAGACTTGATTAAAGACTATGAACGTGTGCTTATCGTCTCCTCCAGAAGGTCCTACAGCGACTACATGTGTACCGTTGTGCCTGGCTTGGTCAACTATCAGAACATTAAAGGACCAATTACTGCCGAAGAGCATCCTAGGGTGATCATACAGCTGCAGTCTCTAAAGCGCATAAAAGGCATCAAGAACGAAACGACGTACGCTCAATGGGACCTCATATACATAGACGAAATTAACGGCGTGTTTAACGAACACATCTCCCCAGTAACACCCATGGCGGAGAGAAAGACGTTTGGTAAATACCTTCGCAAGCTCGCTTCCAACATCCCCATGGTTGTCATAACAGACGCCGGACTAGCCTCGTGGCACCTTGACGTAATACATACCCACTTGCTGTCTAGCATTTCCAGGAGGCGCAAGTTATGTCTCGTAAATGAGTACGTCCCCAAAAGTCACTGCATACGGGTGTTTGACTCGTGCCTACTGTCCAACAGTATCTTTACGTCTTCTTTCCTACCTCAGCTAAAGGCGGTGCTTGGAAAAGAGAACAGCATGCTCATGGACATGGAGTTTTTTTTCGTGTCCAAGCACAAGTCAGCCGCTCAGGACCTTTTTGTGTCCATGGTAAAGCGTGCCTATAAAGAGGATTGTAGTAACAAAGACGCTACTGGGGATATAGGGCAGCATCTGTACAACGTCCTCAAGATTTGTGGGCAGAACGCTGTAGTGATATGTAACACCAAAAACCAAGCTAACCTCGTAGAGGCCTTTCTGAAACGAGTCTTGCATGAAGACGAGTATATCGTACTCACAGGGGACACCTCGTCTAACATAAAGGTTAATTTTATGGCAGACCCTCAGGCTGTTTTGCGTTCCAAGAGATGCTTTGTGCACACCACGTGCGTCAATGTAGGGGTAGATTTAAATTTTAAATGGGCCACAGAGACCTTTTTGTTCATTGATTACCTGTCCTCGAAACACACACCCGGGGTGATAGACATGTTTCAAAGCGTGGGAAGGAACCGCAAAAGCACTGCTATAAACCTGTATGTCCAGGGGAGAAGAGCGTTTCCTACAGAGACTGTGCTCACTTCAGGGGGGCACGTGAGTGACCATTACAAGCTACTGTTGGGGGAGATGAATGATGAGGACGGGGGGGCTTACAACATCCACTGGGACTACACCCTGCACAACTATGTAGATGAAGATTCTATAGACGCGGCAATATACCGCATGAACAGGATAGAAAAGACCTTTAACCAGTCCCCTAGGCTGTTTGCGGACATCCTGCTGGGTCTGTTTAAGAGGACCATTCAAAACGGGACCGTAGAGTACAGGACAGATCACGCAGCAGAGGCAGCGACTGTTTCCTTCTTTTCGAGGACCAAAGATGCCGAAAAGGCTGTCGACAAGTGCAGGTCGGTCTTTACCAAAAACATATCAAAATACACGACCATGACCCTGGACAGTTTTAACGACATCTTTAGAGGCCGCTTAAAAAAGGAAAGAAAAGAAACTCTGGGGTATATCATGGAGACGCTAGGGTTGTTTGCTGGAGACTTTGCTACTACGTTTTTTGTGCTAAGGCACGTGAACAAAGATCTCTTGAAGCAGTGGGCCATGCACTACAGGAAGTTTCAGTATGTTGAGCCTCAGGGAGCTGTAGACATGCTTAGATTTGATGAAGAGGCGGCTAGCACTGTAGATGCAGATAGTTTACTGACTAAAGTGCAGAAACGGCTGTTTAGAAACAACAGAGAGTCGTGTCTTAAAACCTACGAAGAGTTTAACAGGGCTATGCAGCTCACTCACAGTCTGTTAGATGATCCATCGAGCAGTCACAACGACGAGCTGTTGGAAGAACTAAGCAGACTGCTGGTGAACGAATACGAGATCGGTGTAAAGCGTCAACAGGTACTCAAAGATATCGCAAAAGTGACTGGGTTGACGCTTTACACAGATCACGATTCGGGTACATGTAGGTTTATTGTACCAATAAGACAACTCAAAGCAGACATACACAAAATGGCAGCATTGTTACTCTTGTGAAACAAAAGAACAAACTCAATTGGTGGTCAGTGTGTGTGTTTTTTATTACTGTTTATACCTTCAGGGCCATACACATACACGCGCACACCTTTTCTTCACTTTGACACGTAAACTTATACATACCTTCAGGGTCATACACACACAACTTCACTTTGACACGTACATGTTGCAACACTTGGCATGCACAACAAATCCTTTGAACATGAAATTATAGTCATACAAAAAGCTCTCTCCTTCAGCGAAAGGAACAGCGAGCTGAGGGCGTCCCTCAGGGAGGTCTGTAAGGTAATGTTCGATATCCAAATTGTTCGTGGCTGGGTCGTATTCAGAACACGTGCACACACGAGTGTTTACAGTTTCTGGAAGGTCATTTTCAAGAGACAGATCAATCTCTTCATGGCACATGTAGCACACATATTTTTCAGAGCCCCAATTGTCTGTGTAAACTTTAGGACACACTTGGTAGATCGTATGTGGTGAGTTCTGGGCGGCAATCTCCTGCTGGATGAACTGGATGGTGCCGTAATAGGACGTCAAGTCGTTGAGCCCGAACTTGTAGAGGCTGGGGTTGAGGAAAGAACCCACCGATTCCAGATCCACAGACGGTCTGTCGTCGATGAGGTCGGTCATGCATGAGCCTTCGAACAGAGTCTCGTCCTGTCTGTCCTGGGTTTGGATCCGAGTGAGGTACCTCACCTGTAGCCTGGGGTGCATCTTGTCGAAGCACTTGGCCATCTTGCCGGGTTTGTCTTTATAGTCTTTAAAGTACGCACGGTAGGCCCGGAGCTTAAGATCGTCTTCGTACCTAGAAGCCCCAAACGTTTTGTTCTTGAAGTCATTAGCGATTTTCTGCAAGGCCGCTTTGATGTGATTGTCCTTGTGTAGCTGCCTGTCTTCTTTAATGTCGGCCCACAGCACACCGCACTGGTAACACGTACTGGTCATCAGCATGTCTACAGCCACGTTCACGGACTGGACGTTGATTAGGTTGTCGTTTAAGCACGTGCGGCAGTGTTTTTTGGCCACTAAGTCACCTTTGTTGCCTTCCTCAAGTTTATGTTTAGACGGCTTGAAAGGAGGCTCGGGCCTAGCGCGATCAGGACACACATAGGTACGTTGGGGTTTCGACATGATGGTTAGGCAGTCGGAATAAGCAACAGAACAGCAACGAGCCATTAAATACCTCAGCAGACCCTATTGGCACAAACTTTAAGGTCGCTAAGACAAAGAGACCTCGTTAACACAAAGTCTGAGACGAATGAAAGGAGTAGCCCCCTATTGGCACAAAGTCTGAGCTGACTGGCATAAAGTAACCTCGCTGGCGCAAAGTTGCTTCTGTTAACACAAAGTCTTAGTTCGGGGCTGAGAAGGCAATATTTGTCAGTCGGTCTGTGATGCCCGAGCAGACAAGACGTTTTTTCTCCGCTAACAATCATGCTGAGGCGCAGAGTCAACTGCAAAATAGCGTATGATAACGCTGGAGGTCAAATCGCCTTCGATGAAGTGTCCTATGGGGAGCAATCGGTCTACACGGCCGAAGTGGCTAATATGATATCCAAAGAAATACCCGTAGGCCCATTGTTTAACATGTTCGGGTATAACAGCGTTATCAAGGCTGACTTTAATCTGGCCCAAAACGTGTGCAGACTGAGCATCCTCAAGGGCTCGTCATACACGCACACCGGGTCTACAGTCGTCACCTACAGCGACCTAAAGGGCATCATGGACACCTACCCTGGAGGAGAGTGCGTGGACGCCGTGTTGTGCGCCTCGTACAACACCCCAGGGGAGCTGACGCTGGCTCCGCTGATATATGACTGGAAATCCCTGTCGATGTGGTCGAAGCTACTCAGGGCGCTCGTCATAGGCCTGATACTGGCCATCTCGGCGTGTCTGGTGAAAGACCTTCCAGTCAGAAAGTTTATGTTTCTGGCCCTGCTGTTCCTCAAGGAACACCTTCTCACCGCTGTCCTCTCCCTGATATAACGAATAAACAAACAAACCCCATACATATCTTTCTATGTGTGTTTTATTTTATATATAATTGTATGCATACAAAACAAGGGGATCAGAACGGGTGGTTCATGCAGATAAATTCAGACCCCAGAGACACTACATTCTGAGTCACGTCGTACACGGACCGTCTGGAGCCAGCCAGGTTGTAGGCCACAGTTCCCACAGGGCGCATCAGTCTCAGGTAAGTCATCAGTTTGGATAGGTCGAGATCCGCCTGTTGGTTGGTGCGGTACTTTTTTAGCATGCTTCCAATGAGTGTGACTGGTTTGTAGTCCTCAGACTCCTCCAGCATCAACACGTCCTCTGTTAACATGTGCCTGTCTTGCCAGTTGAGCAGCATCGGGTGAGCGTACATGTTGCCGTTGTAAGAGAACAGGTTCACTGAAGGGTTGTTGTTGGCTAGGTAGCTGATGGCCGGGAGGGCGTAGAATTCATCCCCGACCAACAGGTCCCCTAACCCGGTGTTAGCCATGCTGCTGTAGGTGGTGTGGTCCAGGTAGAGGACGTTCTGGGTCAGGTTGTTTCTGGTGGGCTTGAGAACGCACCGCCACAGCAGTTTGGTCGTGTCTAGTCTGTTAATAAAGTCCTCTAGGGACTTGCCTTCATCGCCACGAAGATCTTCCGTGGTGCCCTGCAGGTACTGCTCGATCTTAGTGTCAGGTAGGAAGTATCTGTCAGCGTTTATTACGCAGTAAGGTAAGGTTGTGGGTCTGCCCAGACTGTCGTACTCTAACACGACCTTGTCTTGAGAGGCCACCCTCATGAACTGAAAGTCAGACTTGAACATTATTACTGCAGGAAAGAGTACTCGCTGACTCCGCACCGGTCCCACTTGCCTACAAAGTCGTGGCCGTTGATGTAGAACGCAGTGTCACCACTGGTGATGACTGTGTTGGTTCTGTAACTGGTGGCATTCTTCAGGTCCTTGCGAACTAATACTTCGGCGTCCAGATCAGAGTCGCTCCAGCACGTCTTCGGGATAGCGACCCCCAGCACGTGCGACAGGTTGGACTCATCCACACCCACAGGCTCCACTGTGTCAGTGTCGTTCCTGTTCATGTTGATGGTGCTATTCAGGGACCGGGTGATGGACTCCTCCATGGCCGTCAGGGAGGCGCTGGCAGCGGGGTTGTAGTTGACGTATTTGGCGAAAGGGAACTCTGGCTCTGACTTGAACAGGTCCGGATTGTACAGCATCAGGGTGTTGATGTTGTTGAACATGTTCTCAAAGACCCTGTTGGTGGTGAACACATTAGGGTGGATGCAGTCCATGATCCGCCGGTCTGTGAACTGCCTGGCGTGGTGCTCGGCAGACGGGAACTGCGTTCCGATCCTTCCCACGGGACTGCTTGGCCCGGCAAACATCTCGATGTCCATAAACGGGGGGGCCAGCAGGGGCCACCACCCGTCGCCCTTGATGGTGGGGTTGAACGTCTTGTTCTCCACTCCAGCCATTCTGGTAGCCTTCAGATAGTTCAGGGAATCCCTGATAGCCGACTCGTCTAGCACGTCCACGACTTTGTCGGTCGACGTGGTCTGCGACTCGATCATGGCTGCATTTTTCCACATGATAGAGGGGTAAGTCCCCAGGGACTGTCTGGAGGTGGTGGAATAGGCCATGGACTGGTAGAGGACAGACTGTGACTCGTCCGACAGGTCCTTTTTCTTAGACCTGGCAGGAGACCCGCCAAAGTGGGCGAACCCAGAAGGCCTGCAGAACAGCATGGAATCAGCCTGGACAAACTCGGGTTTCACCCAGATGACGCCAAAGCCCATGTTGATGTACCTGAGGTACTCAATGGCGGTCCTGTTGGTCATGTTGTACAGCAGGTTGTAGACCCAGTCAAAATCCTCCTCAGAGAAGGGCATTTTCTTTCTGGCAAAGTAGCTCTGCACAATGGCCTTCACGAGGCTCTTGTTGAATACGTTGGCCTTTTCCTGCTGGGTGCTGCTGCTGCTGCTGCTGCTGTCCTCCCCTTCTACGTATTCTTCTTTTTTCTCTTCCTCACCACCCTCCTCTTCACTGGCCAGCAGGGGTTGCAGGACTGGAGACGTGCGGTTTTGCAGGACACTGATGGCATTGAGCGCCATGAGGTCGTTGTTGTAGTAGTAGTTGTCACGCATGTACTTGTTTTGGTACAACACGGTGGGCTCCTCAAAGGCCATCTCTCTGTACTTTCCACTGCTGCCAGACCCGCCTGAGGGTTTGGCTCTGTAGAACATCATGCACGCTTCTGCGGTGTCCTCATCGTCCCCTGTGTCGCCGTAGTCATAGGCGTCAGAGGAGTTGTTGAACAGACTGTACAGGAAGGTCTTCATGGCCTCGCAGGACAGAGTGTACCGCACGCCAGTCTCGTTGCAGAACGTGGTGGTCTGCTGGACAGGGCCATGAAGGACCTTACCATGCTGAGTCATGGCGATGCCAGTAGGCAGCATAAAATCGAAAGTGGTCATTGTGGTGAACTTAGCGTCTTTAGCGACCTCGTTGGCAAAAGACCCGTCGTCCACAGACATAAAGACCATGTTTTTGTTCCCAACACGCCCGTAGTGGATCTTGTGGTTGGGCGTTGTATGGACCTTCTTGGCCATCTGCCTGTTCTGGTCGCGCACGTAGGTGCCGTTCTTGAAGGACACCGACATCTGAGGCGCGACAGTCCTCATGGGGTGCATGTCCTCCCTGTCCAGGGACACCACGGTCATGATTTGCTTCATGTCGGCCTCCCCGGTCATGCACACACCAGCGTCATACAGCTTGTTGATGACCCGGTCAGTGGTCACAGCAATCACGTCAGGCTTTCTGAAGGGCGCTTTGGGGCCTTCAAACCACCCCTCCAGGCCCTCGACAGCACCGGAGTTGTCGGTGTGCAGGTCAAAGATCTGCATAATCTCGTTCAGGACTCTGCTGGGGGAGCTGCGTTCTGCGTTAGGCACGGGGATGATTTTGTTCAAGCCAAAGGCCATCTGGGGCACGACAGAGATCATCCGCCGAACCAGCTCGGTTTTGTCCATGACGTTTCTGAAGCGCTTCGTCTTGGTCAGATGGTACACTGAAGGAGACTGACGGATGATCCTGAACAGGGCGTTGGTGTTGTCGCCTCTGGTCAGGGAGTTGGCCGCGGCCATGACCCGCAGGTCCATCTGACTCATGAAGTTCTCAAACTCCACCCTGGCGATCATGAGGTTGGGGTCGTCTAGGTCCACTTTAGGAGGGAGGCCCAGCGCCAGCCGCTCACGCTGGTTCTTCAGCCAGGACCCAGCCAGGGTCTTCATGGCCAGCGAGAACTTTTGGTAGAGGCTCTTCTTGACCCTGATGGACACGCAGTGAGGGGCTGGAGGGGAGACCTTTCTCTCCACGTCCATGATGTTTACGTTAGGCCCCGCCTGAGCGAGGTATGACTCTGCAGAGGCGTCTGTGAGGTCTACCTTGTACAGATACAGCAGGTGAAAATCTTCCCCGATGGGCTCTTCGGTCTTGGCGTGGTTGAAGATGAGACCAAAAGTGTTTTCAATCTTCCTATTGTGCAGCTTTGCCACGAGCTTGTTGCACATCAGAGCCTCGACCCTGTGGGACACATCGGCTTCTGACAACGTACCCTTTGTGGCATAAGCGGTAAACTCGTTGCCTACCCATTCCTTGACGTTTCTTTGCTCGTCAAGGGCGTCTAGAGCGTTAGGACTAGCCCCTAGAGGGCTAGGGTCGTTGGCGATAAGAGTAACTGCGTTGTTCATGGCTTAGACTATTTAACCGCAACACCCTTTGGGCAATAGTCGTGCGTGTGTGCTCTTTTTGCATTGTTACCTACCTAAGATACTAATAGTCATGTTTTCAACAAGCAGGTGGCTGGCGCGTTTGCGCTATAACAGAAGGATTAAACGCCTCCAGAAGGGCTTTCAGCATAAAAAAGGGGGTCCCTCATGCCTAGTGCGTGATGACAAGAACAAGACCCTAGAGGACATGATGAAAAAACGCAAGAGAACCACAGACGTGTGCAGCCTACCGTTTGTCTTTCCTCATGGGCCCCAGAGCAGCCGAAGGTACATCTTGTACAACAACTTTTACTGCGTATTTCCACCCCCTGTGGATAGCAGTAACAAAGGGGAAGAGGGTGGCGATGAAGGGGATGTTCTGAGGGCCTACAGCAACTGGCTCAACAAGGCCAAAACAGAGCATGCCTTGCCGGAGACCCTGCTGGAAAAGATGAAAAAGGAGAACAAAACGTTTGTTCACCACGATGCCATGGTCGTTCTGAACCACTTTTTCATCACCAACAAGTTCTCCGCAGGAGGCTTTGTTTTGTCTGTGTCTGAGGATGGGGACGACCCTACAGCGACTATCGTCTACTACCGCACTCAGCCCGTTCCTTTAGAGACGGGTATTCAGATCGAACCCAACCTGTTTTGCCTTCTGGAGTCCTTTGGCGACATTACTACACACGCTCAGATCAACAACGAGTGGTGTGGTGACATTGCCAAGACAGTCGCTATGGCACAGAAAGGTGTGGACACAGACATCACATCCGTCCCTCTTGACAAGACCATGTACGCTACAGTCACAGGCTCTCTCAAACCGCTCTTTTTCACGCAGCCAGAACACATGCACGTGCAGTAAAAAGTAAAAAAACTCAAAAACCAGATTTGTGTGTGTTGTGTTTCTTTTATTCAGGTACTCTATGTGGTATTTTAGCATATACATGCACAATCTTTGGGGTACATTTCAAAACAAATACAAAGTATTCTAGGGGTACCTTACAACATGCACAATCTTTAGGGTACATTTCAAAACAAATACAAAGTATTCCAGGGGTACCTTATAACAGCATTTCTCCGACACACAACAAAGTCATGGACTGCACATTCTTGGCGGGAATCATGCTATGACAACGGCTATTCTGGTCAACATACACAAACCCCCAAAACGACATCAGACATTGGTCCTCACCAGACACAACAGCATACACTTTGGCTCCACCCAAGTCTTTCTGAGTAACGTATCTAGAAATGGCATGGGTTACTACAGTGTCTTTGGGTAACAGTGCTGTGGGGAGCTGTGTGTATGATGTCAGACCGTCCCCGGAGAAGTGATGGGTTTTAAACTTCTGGAGGAAAATGTTTCTGTACACGCCCTGTTCAGCAACAACACCGTCACTTTTGGGTACACTCCCTTGTATCAGAGAAGGGATCTTCTTGAAGTAAGAACAGTTCGGGATAGAGTCTGAAGAGTAGTAGATGTAGTCGCTGGATGTAACGCAGCAGTCAAAGCCGAACGCCTCAGCCACGGTCGTCACATCGTCCATGGTACTGCAGGTGTAGTTTACGTACACGATCAAATGTCCCACAGGGGCCAGAGTCTCTTTGAGCACAGACACGAGGTAGTCAATGTCTTTGTTACACCAAAACATTTGCTTGATGCTCGGAAGGTGGTCCAGAGGGTGGTGTGGCGGGATGGTACTGTTCAGCTTGTACAAGCACGCCACACCGCTATTGTTCTTTACGTCTAGGTTCAACAGAAACACTTGCTTGGAAGGAGTCTTCTGGTTCCTATACACAAAGTTCGCCAGGGTAATGGCGGCGTTAGGAGAAGAGTCAACAAACAGTACATTCTTGAACCTGACGCATTCAGTGAGCAGGGGGTACATGCTGGAGGACCTGACCCACTTGACCATAGATGCTGCGGGAGACTGTTGTTGCTGCTGAGAGGCGATAGTGGTTATGGAGAACTGGCACCCAGTCCACGAATTTACAAAGTAGTCGTCTTGGCCAGAATTGAAAGTCACAAGCTCGTTTAAAGGTAGCGGGTGACCATCAATTTCGGCCGTGCCGGAGTCCAGCTTTAGCGACAAACTGGTACCCGAGGGCTGGTCTGCCAGTGAGATCCAGGCGTTCTCGCCGCAGCTCAGATCAACTGTTGAAGAAAGTACATGGCGGCCCGTTGCCCAAGAGTGGAGTCCCCCTGCGGGTTCCACTGACTGCTGAAGGCCATGAAGATGGGAAGGATGCATTTTGTCACCTCTTCGACGGTTGAGTTGGGACATTCTTCGAGGAACCCTTCGTAGAACTCCTCAAAGGTGACCTGTCGGTTTGACTCGAAGTGGTGGCAGTACCGGGTTTTGTGGTTGATCCACCCAGTTCCGACCCTGACAACAGAGTCTTCAGTGTACTGCTTAGCGTCTCTGAACAGCCTTCTTTTTTGCAGAGAGGACCTTTTGGGGTAAGGCGTGTACCTGAACCTGCGACCGCGCTGGCGCTTGTGGAAGGGGTTGGATCGGTGAGGGCCTGAGAAAGGGCGCTGCTGCTGGGGTGCTGCAGGGCCAGCAGATGTAGGTAGTGTTGACAACAAAGGAGCGGCTGAAGAAGAAGAATGGCGCAGAGGGAGGGTCAAGGGGAACTCTGTAGGGGGGATAAACTTGATGACAGGGACTGTAACAGTGGGGGAAGAAGTCTGCTCGGCCTGATCCACCTGGTCGCTCCAAGACGGCAAGGCAGCGGAGAAATCAGGATCCTGAAAGGCCGCATCAGACTCCTCTTTGGGCTTCTTTGCAGGAGGAGGAGAATGAGAAGGAGGAGAAGAAGAATTGTCGACCTCAAGAGGCTCTGCTGCTGGTTGACTGGTGGTGATGTTGTCTTCGAAGTCCAGAACCTCGGCTTCGTCGTCGTCAATCAGATTAAGAATGGTCGATTTTTCCTTTTCTACAAGATCGAGTTCGGTAGGAAACTCAGGGTCGATCCAGCTAGGGTAATCGGTAGGTGTAATGTCAGAAGTAGCAGAGTCCATTACTACAGACCTTGAACGTACTGAAGGAAGACTCAGGTATGAGCAGTTCGTGTTGTGAGACAAAACGCAAAAGAGCGAATGATGAATGCTCAGCCATGGCTGCTCGTTTTAATACTTTCAAAGTCGCTAGCACAAAGTTCAATACGCAACAACAAACTTGATAGAATGCATGCATACTTTAGGTTAGTGTTTTCACAAGGTCAATGAGCGGTAAGCAGAGTTTGTCTCAGCGACAGGACAATGTCAATAGGAAACAGAGGCACTTTGTGTTAACGCAAGGGCACAGTCGTAAGGGGAGGCAACGAGTTTGTGCTAGCGCACAACGAATGATCTACATTTGTGCTAACCTACAAGTTTGTGCTAGCAGGGATACGCTCCCCTCCCCCCCTCTGCTCCCCCCCCTCCCCCCTCTCACACACTTTGTCCCATCACTCTGCTGACAATTACGTCCAGTGTTTCTCGGTCAGGAGCTCCGATGGTGGTGATGGTGGTGGTTCTGGCTCGAGAGGCCTCCAGATTCTGCACAGACTGCTGCTGCTGCTGCATAGGCTCTTCGACAGGGGCAGTGGGGGAGTGTGCCTGTTGCTGCTGCTGAGTTACTACAGAAGGTTGCTGCTGAGGTTGTTGGTTCAGTTGAGACTGCTTGAACAGTTCTAGTGCAGCAGCAATACCCTGCTGAACCCCATCTCGCATAGCTTGCAGAAAAAATGGCGCATCTGCGCTTTTGGGTGCATTGTCATCGTCAGAATTGTCCTGCCTTCTGGCGCGCTTGCGATTACATCTAGAATCCTCCAGGGTGTCGATTCCGTCATCGTCACCATCATCTTCAGTCCGTTTGTTACGCTTTAGGGACAGACCACTACAGCCAGAGGAGGAGGCTTGCTCCGCATTTTCTTTACGGAGAGCCTTCACAATACGATAGATCTCCGCAATGTCGTTAAACTGGTCCTGGTGGCTCATCTTGCGGCTAGCGTTGATGTAACAGAGGTCTGTAGGGTTATGACTGAACTTGGTGTTCTGGATTAAGTAGCTCGTTCGGTCGCTTACGGGCAGGTACGCCGTGGAATGAGAGGCTACGATGTCTGATATGTGCTGGTTTTCTACTCTTCGTTTTAATACTATAGACCCGTCTACCTTATAGTCTACAGCAGTACCCTTACGACCCGGGGTGTCGACCAACGACACGTGTTTCACCTCCTTCGAGGCTGGATTGTGAGACAGGCTGAAGGACGACAGAGTCTTTTTGCAAAAGACTGTAAACTCGGGGATGTTGTTGTTGTATCTGTCTCTGTAGGTATCGAACCTTCGCCTTAGGCTCTCCAAAAAGTAGGCATCATCAATGACGCACCTAAGCAAAATGCCTTTAATGGTCTTGACCTGCGCCACGCACCTACCTACCACGTAGCCGTCATCATGAGCTACCACGAGAGGCATCCCGGCGGCTTGTATGTCATCGTCGGGGTTAATATAGTAGTCGGTGTTAGTAGGGTTAGGGCATCGGTCGGTATCATTGTGGGGACACCCGTGCGATTCGCAGAACCTCACTACAAACCCAATAACATTCATAGCGGCTGTCAAAGAGGTCCTGTGGTCTGCATGGACAAGATAAACAGTCTTTTAATAGTGTCTGACGTTATTTGGTTTAGAGGGGTAATGTTGACCCCTCCGTCCTTGTCTTCGAAGTAAAAGAACTGGTTGTCCGAGGAGCTGCTTCTAGTGCACATGACGATCAGGTTATACGCGGACATGGTCCGCTTGACCTGCCCGTATACTTTGGTGTTGATAGTGAGACCCTGCGAAGCCGCTACCGTGCTGACCAGGTTTAGTTTTAAAGGAAACAGATCTAGCACAGTAAAGTGCTGGTGGATGTCGTCGGTATCCCCCCACGCTTCCTCAGACTCCCCGCTGTTTATTTCCATCTGCACAGCGCAGTCGAGGGTTCTTTGTGAAGCGGCCTTATGGGAGTCGTTGCCTTCGTCGTCATCGTCACTAAAATCGTCAGGGACCATGTCGACAGCAGAGGCTGCTGTCAGAAACCCGTCAGAAGACACTTCTACACCCCCTCCGTCAGTAGCCTTTCTTTTTGCGGGCCTGCCGTTTGTGTTGTTACCACCGCCTCTGGGGCCGTATGTAAGGTTATAAGGGGTCTTCTGGTAGGCGTCAGGCAACTGGCTGATTTTGATGGACGACGGGTATACGGACAGGACCAGCGTCTTACCCAGCCGTATAGTTAAAGGGGACTTGGAGGAGTTACGTACCCTGCCTTCTAGGAACACGACCTCACCTTTAGGAATGGTCAGTTTAGCCTTCCCAGCCATGTCGCACGAGTACGCCATGTCTCTAGACTTGTCCATTACTACCCCACTGTCATCTCCTTCTTCCTGCTCCATGGGTTCGTTTCTGTTCCTTACAGCCCCGCACATAAGACACCTGAGATCGTGCAAAGACATGAGCAGGTCGTCTACAGAGCTCTGGTTAGACGTCTTTTCTATGATACGTTCTATGAACTCCTGGTCGCCTATATACGAGTACATGAGGGACACGGCCATAGCTTTGACTAGCTCACACAGGACACCGGGGTTATCTTCAAACAAATGCTCTTGGTCTTCTAAGTCTTTTAGAAAGTCCTCCCATGAGCCAGACACTGACAGCAACGTGCACCTGGCAGAGTGCGTGGTCGTGTAAGGACGACCTTTGTAAAACTGCCTCGTGGCTGTCCAGCAAGAGTACTTTGTTCCCCGCCCTCTAGACTTCTGCTTATGAAACCGGGGATCGTCAGGGTCCGCACAGTCATCGTCGTTTTCTTTTTTTTTCTTTTCCTCTAGTTCCCCAAAGAGAGACTTGGTGCCGTAGCTCCAAGGGCGGTCCACGACCCTCTTTTTCCACGCTTTGTCTAGGTAATTAGCGCTTTTAAACATAGCCCCCGCAGGTGCTGAACAGTTGTACAGCACATCCGACCAAGCCTCCCCACGGGCCGTCATAGTCTCGTCACACAGTATAACGTCTGAGGGGTCTACCTGGTCAGCCCGCAGCACCTTCATGCAGTCCTCGTGGGTCATACACAGGTGTATGCACTTGTGGCTGTAAAACTCATCTTTGGTCACGCTCATTTTGGTTCGAATGTACTGCATGATCTCTTCAGGGATAGGCTGGGCCATCTCTAGGCAGTTTCTGAATATAGCCAGGTTAGCGCTACGTTCTGGGTCCCCGGACTTGGTTCTCCGGTTGTGCTTGTTGTGCTTGACAAAGATATTGTCCTGGTAGATGAGACACTGTTTGACAATCATGGTTATCATAGAGTAGTTGTTTAGGGGTATTTTGGCGTGCTCGCACCGCTCGTTTACACAACCCTCAAAGCACGTGTCGTTAATTACATCCGACTGCGTGCAGGACCCTACGACTACCATGACGGGTTTTGTCAGGCCCGTGTTGTACATCTGGTGTACAACGTAATACAGACCTATAGTGACAAACGCCCAGGAGGCAGGCAGCCTGCCAGCTTCGTCAAACACGTACGTGTCAAAGACCAGTTGGTCCAGCACGTGCGCTCTGGGCACCACGGCAAGAATGTGCTCCATGGTCATTCTGTGTAGCTCATGAGGGTCTGTTATGTCAGGGTTGGCTTGATTGACAGCCTTTCTAAACTTGAGGTAGTTTTCGGGACTCAGCAGGTTTTTGTTATGCTCACTAAATCGACCTATAAGGTACATGCAGACCTCCTTCAAGGACGGCCACAATGCAGAAAAAAACTCCTGAGTGGTTTTGCAGGAGCCAGTAATGACATCGTTAGGGAGACCTTTGTACAACCGTTTCATGCAGTGCGCCCAGATATTAGGGTTGATCCGGCACGTTTGCTGAAACGTGGTAGAGTACACTGTGTGA